>JANAVB010026311.1:0-48560 GCA_029216955.1 Iris pallida
TTCACATGGTGTGTCAGTTTGGAGTGTTAAGGAACCCCTGTACAGGTGGTAATAAGGTTAGAAGTATCAGTGAATTAGGGGAAAACAAGCAAGATTAGGGAGTTAAGTATAGGCAGGTAAGTGTATCCTGTATAGTAAATTGGGATGTATTTTACTGAAAATGGAAGAGGATGGCCACTGTTGGGTATGTGGAAGAATTGAGTAAGGGATGAGTAGTTACCTAGACAGTAGAAGTAGGATATGAGCACATGTGCACATGTAGGTGCACAGGTTGTGAAACAACAGCAATATAGTTGGTACAGGTGAGTGTATCAAGGGTTTTAGGTTTGGGTAATGGCTCATATGTCCTACTGTTGCAAGTATTAGGACCTGCTGCACTAGGCACAGGTGGAGAGCAGTAGTGGCTCCTTGCCCTGTTTGTAATAGGGGCAATGACAGCCAATTAGGAAGGCCTTGTGTGTATCGGTAGAGAGAAAGAAGGGGGATTGGGTTTCCTGTAGAGCAGTAGTTATAAAATAAGGTTAATGTGTAGGTAATTAATTTATCTAAGGAAGATTTGTTAGGTAATATTAAGATAGGTTTTGGTTACCTATATAAATCATAGGGTTTAGCTTAATCAAGGGAGTGGATAGGGGTAATGAAATGCAATAGGTAATAGGCCTTACCTATAGGTAGGTAATATTAGGATGCGGGTTCATGGGTAGAGTTTAGCTAGGATAATGGGTATAGGAAATCCCAATATAGGTATTGGGGTAATAGGTTGAGATACCATCTTGAAAGCCTAGGTATATGTTATAGTGTGACACCCTAGTATCCCATATAGCTAGTGTAGCCATGATACTTGGGGTATGGACACAATAACTTGGATAGATATACATACAACTTAGAAACAACTAGTTTGACAAGTTTTGACTAGTTTGACCAAGAGTTGACCAGTTGACCTAGAAATGACTTTATGACCTAGAATTGGACTAGTTTGACTTGCATTCATTCCAAAACTTTGTATTGATATAATATTCCATATTTAGGTGTTTCAGGCACTATATCGGACGTCGTTGATACTTCACACCAGATTGCATGCCAGTACATTCTTTGATAAATTTCGTTTATGATATTTTTTAATTTTATATTTATTGTAGATATTCCTGTTTCTCGATAGATTGGTTACACAGATTGGTATTTCTGGATCCCTTCATGAGATGTTATTCCTGTGTATTGGCATACCATGTGCAAGCCTCGTTATTTTTGGGCATTATATAGACACCGATTTCTGAGTGAATTAGCTACCTTCTCAGAGTATCCCGTGTCATAACATGCCATGGTTGGAACCACTATTCCAGTCGGGGGCAGAAAGTAGTGTAGACATGTGATCATATCCTTTTCGTACATAATATTGTGTTTTCGTGAGTGTTAGTCATACATCGCACGTATGACTAGCCAGGCCATGTTTTTCGTACAAGTTTCCAAGTCGGTCACATGTTGAAGCTAGTACTCTCTCACATTGATAGTATAGATTTTTTGACTCTTATACATATAACATGTTTTACCTGCTCTTGCTCTTGCTTACCGTTTTATCATGCCTTGCTACTTTCATATACACTTTACTCATTCTCGTATATTCTCTCTATTTACTGTTACATAGTCTATATCATTTAGTGGAACTGTTAATGGAAATATATTTTACTCCAATCATGACAGGATATTTTTTAGACGACGAGGACGAGTCCACTACCTACTATGGTCCGCAGGACGTAGTAGGCATAGATCAGGAGACTTTGGCATAGGAGGGCCTAGTTCCTGTTGAGGAGAGTGTAGTGGCAACCCAGTAGAATAGGTTTTATACTGGATATTGTCTCTAGCACTATCTGATTGCTTGTTTTATTTCAGACCTGTATTATTATATTCGACTCTAGACTCTGGATATGTATTTTGATACTTTGCACTTCCGAATATTTCTCTTATGCTAGTATCTTTTATTGTGCTATTTCATTCTTCCTTATAGATTGTGATTGAGTTTGCTTTATCATTGTTGTCCTCCAAATGGAGATGAGATATATTGACAGGTCATTATAATCATTGCTAGTTTAGTAGACTTAGACAGCGTTCTACCGTCGACACTGCGACGTAGGCAGGGCGCTGTTACGCACTTATGCCCCTAAACCGGGTGCGGATCATAACAGTCTTGATTGACAGCCTTGTTACTAGGTGCATGATGTTTATGCGCCTTCTTAGTATTCTTATTCCTGCGGGAAGCACAGATTTTAGTTGAAAGCTCACTAGTAGAGACCTTCTTAGACGCATAACAAGCCTTATGCATCTCATAAGCAGAAAGTTCCTTAGAAGTAGTAATGGTTGACACTAAGCTATATATGTGCCTCCGAGTTGTTATTTTGGCCAGAGTTGGCCATAGTCTTTCCCTTGCCATCAACAATGTTGGAAAGAGCAGAGAATACTTTGGGACCCAAGCTTTACGAGCACGCTTGGCCTTCTATCCCTTGGTGGCCGGAGTAAAGTCTTTGTCGGATAGCAACGCTTCATATGCTTGTTGGTCAAATTATACGACCAACATATTTTTAACTGAACCAATCTTTGTGACATCGGATTGTGCCACCAATTTCTCATCGATGAAGAAAGTTGTCCCCAACAGAGTTACTATTTTTTCAACACAAAAAGTCCAAAGGACTGAAACTTTTGTATTAAAGTAAAGAAAAGAGTACAACAGGAATCCTTAATAGGAACTCCGAGTACAATAGATTCATGGATTAGGGCGATGGAAGTTAAGTCTACTTCGACTTATTTACTCCGTTGACGATCCGATGCAAAGGTTAATAAAGCTTGTTCACTGACGAAATTTTGACAACAAGGGAACTCTAACACTGAAAGATCTCTCTGGAAGTTCTTAGCAAAGATGCAGCATACGTAACCTCTTTGTGCATGTCCGAAAGAGGAAGGAACTGTCCTCTATTTATAGTTTTTCTTTACTGGAATAGTTATGCGTGCATAGGCAGAAAATATACTGTCTTCTGTCTCAGAGGCGCATGGAAATGAATAGGTCCATAAGACTGAGGAGTTAGTGGGGAGTAAACGTGTTCGAGAATCACGTATAGCTCGCCACGTGGCTTGAGGCGTGATACACGAAACACTGCCATGTCAACACATGATCTCTTCACTATGGATTAGCTATGCATTAAAATTACTTTAGACGCGTAGCACCTGACTGCATACTGCAAATAATTGTTAACAATATCTTGGAAATAGCCATATAAGACTGCTTTTGTACAGTTATAGAAAAATAATGATAGTGACGTAATCACTGAGCTATCCTAAGTTCTCTTCATGGCAGTTCAACTACTATGCTATATTACTCACAGTTATATGTTTACATTTACAAAGTAATTAATTATAATTAAATCCAGGAAGAGGGCAAGAGCCGTCGATGGACAAGGGATACTTGTATAGAGGGCTCGGCTAGGTAAGCAAGTCTTCGACGATCTGGATCCAATCTCGCACGTCCATCGAGGTCCTCAAAATACAATAAACAATTATTAGAATTAATTAATAATATAATGGTAGAAATTATGGAGGATGGCAGGAGGCTATACCGTATAGGTTCCGTAAGTAGTGCAAGGATCTTACACGAAAATTGAGGCACGCGATCGATACGAACACGTAAACCAAGATGTGCACGTAAATAGAAATGCATACTAGATTCAAGTTGACACGTATATCGAGACAAATGAGAAAATAGAACATGTACGTAAATCAAGACGTGCACATAAATTGAAGCATCCTGAATATCAGGATGCTTCACAAATTAATACGACAAGCAAATCGAGGCATGCACGCAAATCAAGACGGTACAAGATTCAAGACGATACGCAAATAAATACGACACACAAATAGGTGATGTGAGCCCCCTGAATTTTAGGGTTTCTTTTAAAAATTTTAAATGAATTATTTTCAATAAATAATTTATTATAATTAGTTTTGATCATTAAATGTACATTTTCATGACTTTGATATTTGGAGCGCCATGGATGTCAATCTCTCGAAACTTTCTTTATGAGTTGTATAGTAGACAAGATTATCTTTTTTGATATATCATGTCCCACTCAAACTTGTTCCCTTGTATTCTATTTGCATCGAACAACTTTTTGGTCAATCTAGGCCATTTGATCATCTACCGTAAAACTTGACCTAACTTCTAATTTAATTTTGGGACCCGATATCTATCCAATCTAATCGATCGAATATATGATTTTGACCTATTTTGAGCCTACTATGCACATGTCACTTGTGCCATCCAATTGAGCTCATGCATGCTAGTATTTCATCAATGATCATAATTGATCTAAATTTATCATCATGATCACACCCAGCCCCAAACCTAGCCCAGTCAAACCTAAATGTCCAACCCAAATTCATATGGCCACTCTCATGACACCCCCCCAACTCCAAGTGTAGCCTCCTAACAGCCCCCTCCTTTTTTTTAAAATTAACTTATTATAATCATTTATATACTATTGTTACTAAAATAAAAGTATGAAATTACTTTACATATAGTTAGTTAGAGTATATATCTAATATCATTAAATTTTATTTTATTTATTCTTTAACTGGATATAGTGTGATACTTGAATGTTGAAATAATTTTAGCATCTTATTACGATAGAATTTTTAGAAGGAAATAGAAATGATATATTTTTTTAATTATTTTAGTAGGCTTAGTATATAAATTTGTAGCCAAAAATTCAAGCTAGCCCCTTGTCCCATTTCTCTCTTGGCCACTGTCACGACCCGCACCCACGTGAGGGTACGAGTACGTAACAACGCCAACCTACGCCGCAGTGTCGTCGGTAGAACGCTGTTTTAGGTCATGAACTATAACTAGCATAATATGAATACTCTCCATAAGGAGGCCAACACAGAGGTACAACTCAATCACAATCTAAGGTAGAATGATAAAGATAGATAAACATGAAATCCAAAAGAGATACAGGAGATAGAAGTCTAAGTGTCTAAGATACATAATCCCAGAAATATATCTCAAAACTCAAATACAGTAATCCACAAGTAAATACAACTCCAGACAAAATGAAATAACTATCTAAACAACCTCTACTGTGTCTTCTCTAGGCTAGCAGGCAATCCCAGGCTATCTGTAAAATTTATCAACATGTCCAGTCAGGACAGGAGCGAGCACAATACATCTCACGCAGATCATAACAGGTTAGAAAATATAAACATGCAAGAGAGTACGATACATGAAACCGAAAGAAAGTACATGATGTAAACAGAGAGAGAACTGTAATAGAAATATCTACTATAAGTAGAGAGCTACCAGTGACTAGTGATTTAGAGTACAAAGTCGACATGTGAACGGCTGGATTTGTACATGACTATACTAAAGAGGCGCACATGGCTATACTACTTTGGAATTGTTCACATGGCTACTTATACTCCCCCATACCCCAATCAATACACAAGGATCCAAACAAGTTATGTTACGTACATGGTTTTCACATGAAGCCCATAAATGGGTGCACATGAAGTATACATGAGAGCTCATACATGAGTGCACATGAAGTTCACATGGGGGGCCCAAAAATGGGTGCACATAAAATTCACATGAAGGCTCATAAATGAGTGCACATGCAATATAGGTTATACATGAGATACATGAGAAACATGACCGATTCATGAGAGCACATGAGAGTACACGAGCATGCATGAACGAGCATGAAGCACATGAAAAACATGAATAACATGAGAGCGGAGAATACATGATGTACACAAAACACATGACATAATGTATCCGATGCTCCCGAGGGGGATAACATCTCAATGTAGGGATCCATATAGTACCAATCCGTGATAATATCGTGAAAGCATCAATAAGGTAAACTAGAGCAGGAATATAATTCTAAACAAGTTATGAAATGATCAGAGAATGTACTCGCCTGCTATCTGAATGTCCAAGGTAAAGATACTGTCCGAGGAGAGGTGTCTGGCTCCTAATTAGAACAACACAAGTCACAACATGTCCAGAAGGATAATATAAAGTACTACAATGCATTCTACATGAATCTAGGTCAAACTAGGCCAAAGTCAACACTTGGTCAACTCTGGTCAACTGCACTAGTCAAACTAGGTCAAACTAGGTCATGTCCTAACCCAGCAAGTCTTACTAGGCCTAACCAAGACTATTCTAGCAAACACACATCAATACAAGGCTATACAAGCCAACATACACCCAACTCTATATAGCATACAATTATTCAATACTCAAATAGGCAAGAATTCACATTGGATATACACTAGGTAATCTATTACTTTAAACTATATATGTCTACACATATATACACATGCATATATTGGTATTCAACATTAGGTCTATAATCATGGCATTTTAAATGGTTATATAAACTTATATATTACAACACAATATGCTAACATATATATAATATACATACATAGCTAAGTTAACTGTATTCATAAATACTTATTTAAGAGGCTATGTGTGTGTATGTGAACATGGCAAAGGGGCAAGTGAGGGTTAAATGGGCATACATAGTGTATACATATCAAAGAGTGTCAAAGTGTAAGTGAACAAAGTGTCAAGTGTGATAGTGTCTACATAGTGTAAGGGGTACATGAGGTAATATAGGATTTGTGTTAACATAGAACATTACATTTCATTAACTTGTATATTGCATACATTACATCTATTAATATTACATACTATGGAACCTACATATTCATTACAAGCCATACGTATACATGCTTACATTAGATAGGATACTTATACCTCATATATCATTTATTTAAACATTTACTCATGCTTGCATTCTCTATTTAGTTATATAATGTATATACATTAACATGGGTTAAAATCAAATAGAACATTATATTACACACAAGGGTGCACAAAATGCATATGCCGAAAGTAACTCATACTAATAATCAATATTGTACCTTTTCAGCATGAATTAAAATCGAGGATTAAATTATGTTATAGATCTATGTGTTAGCTTTCCGAAACTTCAAACGGATAGCGTTTTGGTTTCCGGAAACTCCCGAAATCGCGAAAACACCGAGAACGCGTTTGTCTTTCATACAGCTGATACTCAAATAATTCTCTAAAAAGTTACAGAAAGAATTAGGCCTATTAATATATGTTTTGGAAAGTTAACTTCAATACGCTTCTTTTAAAAAAAATGGGAGATGAAACCGAGCTTTGATCTAGAAGTTATGATATTTCTAAGTTAGGGCTGAAATTAAAAACGTGGATAAAAATCATGACGGATTTGGGTAGTTTGAGACAAAAGAACACAAGTATATAATATAATATATCAAGAACTCGCTCTCTACACTAATATATATATATATATATATATATATGAGACACTATAGAACACATCTCCAATACAAAAATATGAGATTAAACATGTAATAATTCATTCATACATAACAACAACACATAGTGTGTCCAAATTTAGGATTTTCCCACATGGACACAACCACAACACAAAGGACACTCCTGTGACCTCCAAATGGACACGAAATAGACACAATGGAGATACAACCATGGGGGTCATTCCTATGGGTTCAAAATAGACCTATATGCATGAGGAAATTAAAAGGAGAAGGGATTTATACCTCCCGGTAGATCGAATCGAAGAAAAGCCTTCCCGGAGCGACACCGACACGTAGAGATTCCAAAAGGACATGAACGAGCTCCGAATCCTCCTAAACTTGGGTAGCTTCCTCCTTGGCTAGAATGGAAAAGGAAAGAAGAAGATTTGGTGGTGAAATGGAAGGATTTGGTGGAGAAATTGCTAGGGATTGCTCTCTAGGAATTTGGGGAAGAACAAGAGAGAGAGTGTGGATGAGAATAATGAAATGAACTTGAGCCTATCCTCTCCCAAAGTGGCTGGCCATATGGGACTATTTGTCCTATTATGGTAAGGTCCAAAATGCCCCCACTAACCTATTCTATGAGTATTAGGAAATGGCTAATTGGTTGGGGCTAAATTAGTCATTCTAAAGTCTCTAATCACACTAACCTTATCCATAATAATTAGTCTAACCTCTAACTAAAATATTTCTATCATGTGGGACTAAAATTAATATCATGTGGGCCATGCCTAACTAGTGTGTGGGTCCCACTAGAGTCAAACTACCCCCGGGTCCCCGTTTCAAGTCGGATTGATTTAAAATTCGAACCCGACTCAAATAACCCCAAAACAATACCATAAATAATAAAATAAATTTCAACCCCAAAATAATATCATAAATAATAAAATAAATTTTAAAATATTCAAAAATATAAAATGACAAAAATACCCATGTTTCTGAAAACTGGGGGTGACATATCTATCCACTTTAAAAAAATTTCGTCCTCGAAATTAAAATAAAGCAATCACAGAAAACACATGCAGAAAACAATCTCATTCAAATACTTTTCAAAAAAAATAGCAATAAAAAAAATCTCTTTGAGGCACATCAAACATTTGTAAATAAAAACTGATACGTGTCCGATACGGACACAAAACCATCACAAAATCACACCTATCAAAGGTCAAAATCAACAATCACCAACGCAATAAATATCAAAATAATTCAAAGAGGTCAAATATAAAATATCCTTAGGCCAGAAATGACATTAAAATATCCTAATCACATGGTTAGGCTCTAGGTCAAACAGTCTCTAGGGTTTCACTAGCAAAATATCAAAATCACAAGTCATGATTTTAAATAGTTTTAAAATGATTTAAAAATTACCAAAAATTATATCATGATTTAAATGTCAAATCAATAAATGATTAAAATTACAAAATTTTAAAATTACCCTCATTTTAGAGAACTGAGTGTTACAAGTCTACCCACCTTAGAAAAATTTGTCCTCGAAATTAAACTGTTCATACTCCTTCTAGTTCAAACCCCCCACAATCAAAGTCTCGGAACTTAAACAATCATACGATTTAAAAGGATGACATACAGGGTCATGGCATACGGTGGTAGTGAAAGTCTCATCTAGGTATACTAGTCATGCTAAACCAAAACAGTCATAGGATATCAAAACACACAAGGGTGCTAAACTAGAAAATATACAGAAATAACAATCATCAAGACTGTAAGGTACTCTACCATCCTATATGAAAACTGGTACTTATCAAAATAAAATAAAGTTAACTACCATTTATCTAATAAGGGGTACTATTCAAGAAAATCAAAATCAAAAGTTAAAGAATGAAAGACAATTGCATGAAAATCCAATCACAATATATTTATATATATAGCGTTAGAGAGGGAAAAGCTAGCATTATGTACAAGTTATGTAGTTCGTGTGCGTATGGGTGTATGTGGACATGTTCATATGGTTAGATAATAGGCGTGTGTGTATGTGAAATATACATGAAAGTGCATAGGAGGATTTGGGGTTTCAAACAATAACTATCAAGTTACACTAATCATGGCATATTGGTTAAACAATCTACAATACACAACTCATTTGCTCATAACATGCATGGCTAACCATGTATATATGTATATATAAAGAGGTAGAGATTTAGTTATGTATGTATATACATTATAACATGTATGCCTAAGCTCTATATATATCTATATAGATATATAATCATGACATAGAGAGGAAGAGTTAGGTTACATGACAGGGTATACTAAGTTAGGGTGTGTGTGTGTCCTTGTACAGGGTTATAGCTTAGTATTGAAAGGTTAAACCCAGTTTTAGTTCAGCATTTATATACAAAATCTGAAAATAAGCTAACATTTAAACCAGTGCAATATTAACATAATGCAATTTCAAAATTTAGGAGTTTGAAACATCACAACTAATCTCAATGCTCCCAATACATCCTAACATGATAGAAATGAAACCCTAATATACTATCAATACATTTATCTACGCATACAGTTCAATATTATATGTTAAATCTGAAATTGAACTAAATATGGAAATCAATGTAAAAATGTTAACATGTATTCAATTTTCAGGATTTTAGAGAATTTGCACATCAAAACCAACTCAATGTTTATCACAACCTAACATGTAAGAATATGGAACCTAAATTTTATATCCCTACTACAACAATGTACACTGCTCTAATATTACATTTAAAATAATCAATTTGAACTAACATTTAAATCCCTATTAAGGATTAATATGCACACAGTCTCAGATTTGACAAATTTAAACACAAAACTCAACCAAATTTTTTTTTTTGAATTGAAACCCTACGTATAACATACATGTGCAGTGATATAAATAAAACTATTATCATGAAATTTTATATTTAAATTACGAGTTAAGCTAGGAAAAGCAGAGAATCGGAAATATTGGGGTTTTGAAAATTTAAACATTAACGACATATTAATATGTATTCAGATAGGTGGAAATCAAGTGTAGCATGCATAAGTGTCAGGAAAGTGTCCACTATATATATTCATATATATTCTCATGCCCCAATATAAAATTTTAATTCTACGTTAAGACCAACAATTAGTTCCTACCAAGGTTGCAAGCAGGTGATTGACGTAATCAAGACAGTATTATTATTATTATTTAATACAAGAATAATAGCAAGAAAGAAATAACGATAAAATCTGTTTTTGCTTATCTGTTTAAAAGAAAAAACCCATTTTGAAACCCAGAGCTAAATTTTCAAATCCAAGATAAAGTCTAGCAAAATCATCGATTCATTGTATTAAGAAGAATTTCATAGTAAGAAGTTACACAAAGTTTATAAAAACAGCTAAAGCTACTCCTAAGTTAAATAAATGAGAAACAAACAAAACAAACAATAACAATTCTCTTTTTTTTTTTGAATGACTGAAACAAAAGTAGAGAAAACATGTTCAAAAATATTTAAGGTACAATCTGATAATCATATGCGTCTTCTTGAAATTATGTTGTCTGAATTCTGCCACGCCAATAAGCATAGCTGCAATAAACGATAGAGTCCATAATAAGGCATACAGCCTATAATCATGTTATCTAGAATTCTTACCACGCCACCCGGTATGGCTGCAAGAAAATCTAGATTTCATAACTAAGATAAGTATAGCTATATCAGGCTCTACGTCCTTGTCATGCTAGCAAATATGACAGCAATAAATTCTAAATTCCATAATAAAGTAGACTTTTACCTTTCTCACTGTCCTTATCAAGTATGTTATCAGGTTATACCTTATTTCCAAAAAATGTACATATACATATAAATACAAAATCAAATTCAATAACTAACATCAAGATTCAAAATTCAACAATAATCCATCAAAAATCATAAAAATACAGACTCATTCAACCACTATCATCAAGATTCAAAATTCAACAATAATCCATCAAAAATCATAAAATATAGACTCAAATTCAACCACTAACATCAAGATTCGAAATTCAACAATAATCCATCAAAATCAAGTTCAATAACAGGAAGTAAAGGTAAATCAAATCAGGGAAAAATAGATTTCAAATCGAAGTTAAATAAGATTCTCAAGGGTCGTCCCAGAAATCTCTCAAAAAATCCTAACTGTGATTGAGTACATTCAAAAAATATATCCTAATTCTACTGCAGGCTGTAGTGGTACTCTAATTCGAATATCCCTACACAAACTCGACCTGCATGGGCCACCACTAAAAACGTGTCACGACCCGCACCCACCGTGAGGGTACGAGTACGTAACAACGCCCAACCTATGCCGCAGTGTCGGCGGTAGAACGCTGTTCTAGGTCATGAACTATAACTAGCATAATATGAATACTCTCCATAAGGAGGCCAACACAGAGGTACAACTCAATCACAATCTAAGGTAGAATGATAAAGATAGATAAACATGAAATCCAAAAGAGATACAGGAGATAGAAGTCTAAGTGTCTAAGATACATAATCCCAGAAATACATCTCAAAACTCAAATACAGTAATCCACAAGTAAATACAACTCCAGACAAAATGAAATAACTATCTAAACAACCTCTACTGTGTCTCCTCTAGGCTAGCAGGCAATCCCAGGCTATCTGTAAAATTTATCAACAGGTCCAGTCTGGACAGGAGCGAGCACAATACATCTCACGCAGATCATAACAGGTTAGAAAATATAAACATGCAAGAGAGTACGATACATGAAACTGAAAGAAAGTACATGATGTAAACAGAGAGAGAACTGTAATAGAAATATCTACTATAAGTAGAGAGCTACCAGTGACTAGTGATTTAGAGTACAAAGTCGACATGTGAACGACTGGATTTGCACATGACTATACTAAAGAGGTGCACATGGCTATACTACTTTGGAATTGTTCATATGGCTATGTATACTCCCCCATACCCCAATCAATACACAAGGATCCAAACAAGTTATGTTACGTACATGGTTTTCACATGAAGCCCATAAATGGGTGCACATGAAGTATACATGAGAGCTCATACATGAGTGCACATAAAGTTCACATGGGGGGCCCAAAAATGGGTGTACATGAAATTTACATGAAGGCTCATAAATGAGTGCACATGCAATATAGGTTATACATGAGATACATGAGAAACATGATCGATTCATGAGAGCACATGAGAGTACACGAGCATGCATGAACGAGCATGAAGCACATGAGAAACATGAATAACATGAGAGCGAGGAATACATGATGTACATGAAACACATGACATAATGTATCCGATGCTTCCGAGGGGGATAACATCTCAATGTAGGGATCCATATAGTACCAATCCGTGATAATATCGTGACAGCATCAAATAAGGTAAACTAGAGCAGAAATATAATTCTAAACAAGTTATGAAATGATCAAAGAATGTACTCGCCTGCTATCTGAATGTCCAAGGTAAAGATACTGTCCGAGAAGAGGTGTCTGGCTCCTAATTAGAACAGCATAAGTCACAACATGTCCAGAAGGGTAATATAAAGTACTACAATGCATTCTACATGAATCTAGGTCAAACTAGGCCAAAGTCAACCCTTGGTCAACTCTGGTCAACTGTACTAGTCAAACTAGGTCAAACTAGGTCATGTCCTAACCCAGCAAGTCTTACTAGGCCTAACCAAGACTATCCTATCAAGCACACATCAATACAAGGCTATACAAGCCAACATACACCCAACTCTATATAGCATGCAATTATTCAATACTCAAATAGGCAAGAATTCACATTGGATATACACTAGGTAATCTATTACTTTAAACTATATATGTCTACACATATATACACATGCATATATTAATATTCAACATTAGGTTTATAATCATGGCATTTCAAATGGTTATATAAACTTATATATTACAACACAATATGCTAACATATATATAATATACATACATAGCTAAGTTAACTGTATTCATAAATACTTATTTAAGAGGCTATGTGTGTGTATGTGAACATGGCAAAGGGCAAGTGAGGGTTAAATGGGCATACATAGTGTATACATATCAAAGAGTGTAAAAGTATAAGTGAACAAAGTGCCAAGTGTGATAGTGTCTACATAGTGTAAGGGGTACATGAGGTAATATAGGATTTGTGTTAACATAGAACATTACATCTCATTAACTTGTATATTACATACATTACATCTATTATTATATTACATACTATGGAACCTACATATTCATTACAAGTCATACTTATACATGCTTACATTAGATAGGATACTTACACCTCATACATCATTTATTTAAACATTTACTTATGCTTGCATTCTCTACTTAATTACATAATGTATATACATTAACATGGGTTAAAATCAAATAGAACATTATATTACACACAAGGGTGCACAAAATGCATATGCCGAATAGTAACTCATACTAATAATCAATATTGTACCATCTCAGCATGAATTAAAATCTAGGATTAAAGTATGTTATAGATCTATGTGTTAGCTTTCCGAAACTTCAAACGGATCGCGTTTTCGTTTCCGAAAACTCCCGAAATCGTGAAAACACCGAGAACGCGTTTGTCTTTCGTACAGCTGACACTCAAATAATTCTCCAGAAAGTTACAGAAAGAATTAGGCCTATTAATATATGTTTTTGGAAAGCTAACTTCAATACGCTTCTTTTAAAAAAAATAGAAGATTAAACCGAGCTTTGAGCTAGAAGTTATGACATTTCTAAGTTAGGGCTGAAATTAAAAACGTGGATAAAATCATGACGGATTTGGGTAGTTTGAGACAAAAGAACACAAGTATATAACATAATATATCAAGAACTCACTCTCTACACTAATATATATATATATATGAGACACTATAGAACACATCTCCAATACAAAAATATGAGATTAAACATGTAATAATTCATTCATACATAACAACAACACATAGTGTGTCCAAATTTGGGGTTTCCCACATGGACACAACCACAACACAAAGGACACTCCTATGACCTCCAAATGGACACGAAATGGACACAATGGAGATACAACCATGGGGGTCATTCCTATGGGTTTAAAATAGACTTATATGCATGAGAAATTAAAAGGAGAAGGGATTTATACCTCCCGGTAGATCGAATCGAAGAAAAGCCTTCCCGGAGCGACACCGACACATAGAGATTCCAAAAGGACACGAACGAGCTCCGAATCCTCCCAAACTTGGGTAGCTTCCTCCTTGGCTAGAATGGAGAAGGAAAGTAGAAGATTTGGTGGTGAAATAGAAGGATTTGGTGGAGAAATTGCTAGTGATTGCTCTCTAGGAATTTGGAAAAGAACAAGAGAGAGAGTGTGGATAAGAATAATGAATGAACTTGAGCCTATCCTCTCCCAAAGTGGCTGGCCATATGGGGCTATTTGTCCTATTATGGTAAGGTCCAAAATGCCCTCACTAACCTATTCTATGAGTATTAGGAAATGGCTAATTGGTTGGGGCTAAATTAGTAATTCTAAAGTCTCTAATCACACTAACCTTATCCATAATAATTAGTCTAACCTCTAACTAAAATATTTCTATCATGTGGACTAAAATTAATATCATGTGGGCCATGCCTAACTAGTGTGTGGGTCCCACTAGAGTCAAACTACCCCCGGGTCCCCGTTTCAAGTCGGATTGAGTTAAAATTCGAACCCGACTCAAATAACCCCAAAACAATACCATAAATAATAAAATAAATTTCAACCCCAAATAATATCATAAATAATAAAATAAATTTTAAAAATATTCAAAAATATAAAATGACAAAAATACTCCTGTTTCTGAAAACTGGGGGTGACAGCCACAACTGGACTAGATTGTGGAATGATCCATTCTCTTCTCCTTTTTCTTTTTCTTTTTTGGTTTGTCTTGGCACAACAGCCCTAAAACCCATGGCATAAATCACCCCTAGCCTAAAATCCCTACCAACTAGCCACTTGTCCCAAGCCCAAACTTGGGAATGGAAGAGTGCAGCTTGAATGCTATTGGGTATTCCCTTTGTCCACAGCTGCACCCGATCCATTAATTCCTTGTCCCCAAGTTTGAACTTCAAATACTAGAAGTAGCCACACAACTAAATGGTTCCCTCTTGTAAATGTAAGCCCCCTGAATTTCCCGAATTATTTTTTTTGAATTTTCTAATGAATTATTTTCAATAATTCATTTCTATATAGTTAATTTCGATCATTAAATGCTCTTTACCGTGACTTGAAATTCTAGAGCATCAGGGATGCCAGTCTCTGGAAACTTCCTTCTTGAAGTTTGTAGTAGATGAGATTATCTTCATATTGATATATCGTGTCCCACTCGAACTTGTCTCCTTGTGCTCCAATTTCTTCGCGCAACTTTCGGGTCAATTTCGACCAATTTATCGTCTACCGTAATTCGTGATTTAATTTCCAATTTAATTTTCGGGCCCGACATCGGTCCAATCCAGACGACCCAATATATGGCCCTGGCTTGTTTTGAGTAAACTATACAGGTGCAACTTACGTGCCACAATTTCGACCTCCCTTGTGCTCCTATTTTATCCATGATTTAAATTGTTTAATTTATTAATTAATTAAATCTTGGCCTCGACCTTGTCCAAACTTAGCCCAACGTCCGACCCAGTTTGGCGTGGACCCTACCATGACTGCCCATATATCCCCCTGATGTGTCTGTATTTTTCCCTATTTGAGAATACGTTATTTTATATAAATATCTCTACCTCTCTTTTACATAATATATATACATATATATTTATAAAATATCTCTCTCTCAAATATCTAAATCTCTCTCTCTCTCACCCCAGCACACACAACCCCCCCTTGCTGTGTACGAACACCCCCTCTCTCTTTATTCACTCTCTAAAATATCTTTCCTCTCTCTCTAATAATATCTCTCTCACTCTCTTTATACATTAATATACACACACACTCAAATATTAATTCCTCACACTCTCTATCTATCTAAACACCACAGCACCCTTTCCTAGCCGAGCTCCCCACATCTCCCATGGCCGACAGCTCCCAACCTCCTCCCGAGCACAGCCCAGCCTCCATCTTCCTCACTTCTCCATCGTTCCACCACCATCACCATTAATCATCACCTTCACCTTCACCATTCCATCAACACCACCCTCATCATCACCTTCACGCACCACCACCCCAGCCGCCGGGTGCCGTGGCCGCGCCGCTCGCCGCCGTGCCCCGCTGCACCACCGTCGCTGCCACGTGGTTGCGCCGTCGCGCGCACGGCGAGCTGCAACAACGCCACGCAGCAGCAGCTGCAGCAGGGGCAGCAGCACCCCGCGCGCCCTGGCCGGCGGTTCAGCGCCGCCGCCGCCGGCGGATGGCCGTGAGCCATCGCGTGGCCGGCCCCCCCTGGCCGGGCGCACACCCCCGCACCCTCCCGTGGCGGCCAACGTCCTCCGGGACGCGCCGTCGAGGCGATTCGTGCATTTTTCACGAAATTCCGTCGACACGCGCGCGTGAAGTCCAGAATTGGCGCCTCGTCGCAGCGACTTCGTACGCGTTTCCCGGGGAATCCGACCGTTGGATCGGCGAGTTTCTTCCGTCGCAATCTCGGTATATACCCCTTTGTATCTGTCAAATTTTGCCCGTTAATTATGTCGTTTGATACATCAAATCTGGCCGCAAAGTTGACCGTTTAATTGTGTACAGTTTTACGATGCCGACTTTGTCGACTCGTAACTCCGCCGTCGCAGCTCCGTTTTATGCACCGTCAGTTCCGGTGCACAGCTGGTATAACCCTCTTCTTGCCCCCTTTAGATTTCATTTCAGTTTGAGCTTGTTAGGTCGGTCGAATTCGACGCCAAAGTTGGCCGTTCAAATTCATAGTATTGTACTTGTTAAATTCCGATTTTGAACCTAGGACTCCAGATTCAATTTCTGACACCACCAGTAGACTCGTGGCGTCGTTCTGGCATGTTTTCATATAAAGTTTGTTATATTTGGAGAACGTGGGCCCTGGCACACATTTCGGTGCAAAGCGGGGTCCCACTTTCTGAGTCAACGGGTCACTTTGAGATCGGCTCATCGGAATCCAATTCCGGATATACCGTAGAGTTCGTATCGTCATTCTGGACTCGTTGACATAAAATTTGTTGAGTTTTGAAGACAATTGCTCCGACACGCATTTTCGTGCAAACCGGATTCCAAATGTCCGCGTCAACGTATCATTTTGAGATCGGCACATCGGAATCCTATTTTGGACATACCGTTGGGTTCGTATCATCATTCTGGATTCGTGGACATATAATTTGCTAGATTTTGTAGACTTCTATCCTAACACGCTTTTCGGTACAAAGTGTCCAACAGCGGACATCATTTTGACCCGAAATTACCGTTTTGCTCCTGTATCCAAATTGGACTTTTGGACAGGCTATTCTAGCTATTTTGACCATTCTGGACATGTTGGTAATGGTTGTTTCACCATCCGACAACATCTGTAGGTTTTTACCCTATTATTATAATATTTTCTTATTTTGGTTGTTTTAGAGACCCGTCGATTTCAGTGATTTCTAAATCACTGAAATTCATAAGTTGACCCTGTGAATGTTTATAGAGACTAACTTTGACCCAGTTTGACCATGGTTGACTAATTTGACTGAACGTCGAAGTAGAGTCAACATTTAACCTAGGTTAGACTAGTTTTGACCTTGGTTGACCATAGTTGACTATTTTGACCAAAAGTCAACCGGAAGTCAACCGTAGCCTAAAATTGACCAGAACTTGACCGAAGTTGACCAGTCGACCCAAAGTCAACTGTTAGTCAATGTTAGTCAAATTTGACCAGAGTTGACAGTTGACCAAAAGTCAACTATAAGTCAACCCTTGACTTAGATTAACCTAGTTTGACTTGCCTTGACCTAGTTTGACTTCTTGTGACCTGGTTGACTTAGTATGAGTTGATTTTACTTCCAAACCCTTATATTGATACAGTATTCCACCTATAGGTCCTCGAGGCACTGTTCTTGGACCAGTTGACATATTCCACCAGATCTCAGGCGAGTACATTCTCTGATAATATTTCTGTTTTATGATATCGTCTATGTTTCTTGTATTTAGTGTAGATACCCTTGTTCTCTTGACACATTGTTCGCACGGATTGGTATTTCCCTGGATCCCGTCATGAGATATTATTTCTCGCTCTCCTTGGTATATCTTGTGCAAGTATTTCTTGTTCCTTGTGCATTGTATAGACACGATTCCTGCGAAGGCTAGCTACCCTCTCAGAGAATCGCGTGTCATGATGTGTCATGGTTGGATCCACTATACAAGTTGGGGACGGGGAGTATTAGTATAGATGTGTGGTCAATACCCGTCTTGTATATCTTGTGAACCTTGTGAATGCCAATCATACACCACACGTATGGTTGGCTAGATCATAACCTTGTGCAGACCCAATCCGGCCACATGTTGTAGCTAGTACTCACACACCTAGATATATGATTCTTGATTCTTGTACATGCCATGATCAGTTTTACTTGCCTTGTTCTAGCTCTAGATTTACAGCTTACCTTGCCATGATACTCATATGTACATTTCATAATTTCTTGTATATTCTCTCTATTTACTGCTACATTTTCAATATCGTATAATTAGAACTGTTATTTGAGATTTGTGCTCGTTCCATCCTGACTGGATATGTTGACAAAATTTTAGGAGTAGTTGTGCCCTCAATTTTGGACTACATGATGTTGCTAGCTGAGGTGGATCTCACTATTCTTCTATGTGAGTTGCCTGGTAGTTATCCTTAGTTAGTCTTGTTGTTCCTTCTTTATTTTTCTGTCTTATGATCATTGTAGATTCTAGTTGTTCTAGTAATATTGTAATTATTTCTTGTCTTATCTTCCTTAGTTTTCATGATGTGACATGAGTACATTTCATAGATATGGATCTTAGATGTTGTAGTTAGTATAGTATACTGGACAGCGTTCTACCGTCGATACCGCGGCGTAGGCTGGGCGTGGCCCACGTATTCGTACCCGTATATCCGGGTGCGGGTCGTGACACATTTTTAGTGGTGGCCCATGTAGGTCAGTCTTTGCAATTAATGCGAAGTCGTGGTAGTACTTGAGCTTTTCTGTACTACTGCGAGCCTGCCCTAGGATTAAGGTTGAGTCATGGAATATTTAGGATTTTGGTACTCATTCACATATTAGGAACTCTTGGTAGATTCCAGGGATAACCCCTGGGAATCTTATTTCGAAGGCTTTCAAATCTTTTCCCACTTGTTTCCATTCGTCCTGATTTCTGAAATATCTGTCCGTATCAAACTTTATTCCTTCTTGGGATGAGTTTGTGGACCCCAAAGGGAAGGTATAAGTTGAACTTGTATATCATCTAGGTTGGGGAGAATATGATTTACCAACCTCGTATCATGGTCGAGGTTTGTTTTAGATTATATTCCACCATTTTCTATCTTGACCTAGGTAGTACCCTCGGGACTTTCCCTGAGATTTTCCTCTGAACCCTATCTCGGAAGTTGTTTCCGTTGTTTCTATTAACTTATCCTTGACTTGTTGTTGAATTTTAAATCTTAATATTCGTTATTGACCTTTGATTTTGTTTTGGATAATTCTTTTAAGAATTGAGTTAAGATATCCTGATAAACATATTTTGGACGAGGACGATGAGAACAGTAAGTGTCTACTTTATTTATGGAGTTTAGAATTCATCGCAGTCATATTAGCTAGCGAGGCAAGGACATGGAGCCTGATTTGGATATACTATCCTAGTTATGTCATTTAGATTCTCTTGCAGCCATACCGGTTGGCGTGGTAAGGAATCTAGATGACATGATTATAGGGTGTATACCATAGTTATGGATTTCATTGTTTATTATCGCTATGCTTACTGGTGTGGCGAGAATTCTGGCAACATGATTTTGGATAGACGTGTATGGTTATCAGGTCATATCTTAAGTTGATTCACTTCTTTTACCAATTGAGCAAGATAATTCCTACCATTATTTATTGTTTATCATTATTTTCTCTCCCATCGCATGCTGATTTTCTCATCTTACCGTCATTTTCTTTGCCTTGTTTAGCTATTTCTTGATTACACAAATCACCTATCTCGTATCTACATCTGTCATCTACACTTAAAAACTCTGAAATTTTTTAAAATTTTCATATCTAAATTGTTTCTTAAATTTTGATATTGTTAAGATTTTGATTCCCTTCTGTCCATAACCAATCAATTTTGGTCGTCTTGTTTATCGTGCCAAAGAGTCTTGTTGCTGACTATACTCTAGATGACTTCAAATTCCTTGTGACTTGGGTTCCTTCCTAAATTGTGCTTTTAGGACCTTGATTTCGAATTCATGATTTTATCGTCTTTCATAACTGAACTTGGATCTTGATCGTGCTTATGTGACCTATAATCTGATTTCTATCAAATCTATCTCTCAATCGTGCTATTCTCAAAATTTTTTTCTCCATTTGCTTCTCTTAGCCCTGTTTTAGATCATGACTGTCCAACTTTGATTTTCATGATCTTGATAATCTTAACCCTCAAATCGTGCCAAGTGAACTTAGACTATTTTCGATTTCAATCGCGTTCGAACTTGGATCGTATTTCATGATTTTATTAATCATCCTCCTTAATCTTGATCGGGCCTATAAGACCTTGACTTCGATTTTGTTTATGTCTGAAATTTTATCTTAACTATGCCAAAACTTGTTTTGGTCATGTTTAGCTTTTCATCTTGATCGAGCATGTGTGACTTTCAGGTTGATTTCCATCAACCTAAGTCCTACAGATCACCCCGTACTTGAACTTCAATTATATCTTCGATTCTCTTAATCGTCTCTAAAATCGTGCCCCAATGACTTGACTTATTTTGAAATCATGCACATATGATTTTGTTCGTATTATCATTCTACCGTGCCAAATCCCTCATCGTGCCTGAACAATTTTAAATCGATTATCTTGATCGTGCAAACTCGTATTCTTGGATCGTGCCTAAATTATTGCCTAAATTTTCTATCATTTTTAACCCCACTACCAAGCTTTAATTTCGAGGACAAAATTTTTATAAGGTGGATAGGATGTAAGCCTCCTGAATTTCCCGAATTATTTTTTTTTTCGAATTTTCTAATGAATTATTTTCAATAATTCATTTCTATATAGTTAATTTCGATCATTAAATGCTCTTTACCGTGACTTGAAATTCTAGAGCATCAGGGATGCCAGTCTCAGGAAACTTCCTTCTTGAAGTTTGTAGTAGACGAGATTATCTTCATATTGATATATCGTGTCCCACTCGAACTTGTCTCCTTGTGCTCCAATTTCTTCGCGCAACTTTCGGGTCAATTTAGACCAATTTATCGTCTGCCGTAATTCGTGATTTAAATTCCAATTTAATTTCCGGGCCCGACATCGGTCCAATCCAGACGACCCAATATATGGCCCTGGCCTGTTTTGAGTAAACTATACAGGTGCCACTTCCGTGCCACAATTTCGACCTCCCTTGTGCTCCTATTTCATCCATGATTTAAATTGTTTAATTTATTAATTAATTAAATCTTGGCCTCGACCTTGTCCAAACTTGGCCCAACGTCCGACCCAGTTTGGCGTGGACCCTACCATGACTGCCCATACATCCCCCTGATGTGTCTATATTTTTCCCTATTTGAGAATACGTTATTTTATATAAATATCTCTACCTCTCTTTTACATAATATATATATACATATATATTTGTAAAATATCTCTCTCTCAAATATGTAAATCTCTCTCTCACCCCAGCACACACAACCCCCCCTTGCTGTGTACGAACACCCCCTCTCTCTTTATTCTCTCTCTAAAATATCTCTCCTCTCTCTCTAATAATATCTCTCTCACTCTCTTTATACATTAATATACACACACACACACTCAAATATTAATTCCTCACACTCTCTCTCTCTCTCTCTCTCTAAACACCACAACACCCTTTCCTAGCCGAGCTTCCCACATCTCCCATGGCCGACAGCTCCCAACCTCCTTCCGAGCATAGCCCAGCCTCCATCTTCCTTACTTCTCCATCGTTCCACCACCATCACCATTAATCATCACCTTCACCTTCACCATTCCATCAACACCACCCTCATCATCACCTTCACGCACCACCACCCCAGCCGCCGGGCGCCGTGGCCGCGACGCTCGCCGTCGTGCCCCGCTGCACCACTGCCGCTGCCACATGGTTGCGCTGCCGCGCGCACGGCGAGCTGCAATAGCGCCATGCAGCAGCAGCTGCAGCAGGGGGCAGCGGCACCCCGCGCGCCCAGGCCGGCGGTTCAGCGCCGCCGCCGCCGGCGGATGGCCGCGAGCCACCGCATGGCCGGCCCCCCCTGGCCGGGCGCACACCTCCGCACCCTCCCGTGGCGGCCAACGTCCTCCGGGACGCGCCGTCGAGGCGATTCGTGCATTTTTCACGAAATTCCGTCGACACGCGCGCGCGCGAAGTCCAGAATTGGCGCCTCGTCGCAGCGACTTCGTTCGCGTTTCCCGGGGGATCCGACCGTTGGATCGGCGATCCGTTTCTTCCTTCTCAATCTCGGTATATACTCCTTCGCCTCTGTCAAATTTCGCCCGTTAATTCTGTCGTTTGATACATCAAATCTGGCCGCAAAGTTGACCGTTTAATTGTGTATAGTTTTACGATGCCAACTTCGTCGACGCGTAACTCCACCGTCGCAGCTCCGTTTTACGCACCGTCAGTTCCGGTGCACAGCTGGTATAACCCTCTTCCTTCCCCCTTTAGATTTCATTTCAGTTTGGGCTTGTTAGGTCGGTCGAATTCGACGCCAAAGTTGGCCATTCGAATTCTTAGTATTGCACTTGTTAAATTCCGATTTTGAACCTGGGACTCCGGATTCAATTTCTGACACCAACAGTAGTCTCGTGGCGTCGTTCTGGAATATATTCATATAAAGTTTGTTAGATTTGGAGAACGTGGGCCCTGGCACGCATTTCGGTGCAAAGTGGATCCCATTTTCTGAGTCAACGGGTCACTTTGAGATCGGCTCATCGGAATCCAATTTCGGATATACCGTAGAGTTCGTATCGTCATTCTGGACTCGTTGACATAAAATTTGCTGAGTTTTGAAGACAATTGCTCTGACACGCATTTCCGTGCAAACCGGATTCCAATTGTCCGCGTCAACGTATCATTTTGAGATCGGCACATCGGAATCCTATTTTTGACATACCGTTGGGTTCGTATCGTCATTCTGGATTCGTGGACATATAATTTGCTAGGTTTTGTAGACTTCTATCCTAACATGCTTTTCGGTACAAAGTGTGTCCAACGGCGGACATTATTTTGACCCGAAATTACCGTTTTGTCCCTGTATCCAAATTGGACTTTTGGACAGGCTATTCTAGCTATTTTGACCATTCTGGACACGTTGGTAATGGTTGTTTCACCATCCTACAATATCTGTAGGTTTTTACCCTATTATTATAATATTTTCTCATTTTGGTTGTTTTAGAGACCCGTCGATTTCAGTGATTTCTAAATCACTGAAATTCATAAGTTGACCCTGTGAATGTTTATAGAGACTAGATTTGACCCAGTTTGACCATGGTTGACTACTTTGACTGAACGTCGAAGTAGAGTCAATATTTGACCTAGGTTAGACTAGTTTTGACCTTGGTTGACCACAGTTGACTATTTTGACCAAAAGTCAACCGGAAGTCAACCGTAGCCTAAAATTGACCAGAACTTGACCGAAGTTGACCAGTCGACCCAAAGTCAACTGTTAGTCAACGTTAGTCAAATTTGATCAGAGTTGACAGTTGACCAAAAGTCAACTGTAAGTCAACCCTTGACTTAGATTAACCTAGTTTGACTTGTCTTGACCTAGTTTGACTTGGTTTGACTTCTTGTGACCTGGTTGACTTAGTATGAGTTGATTTTACTTCCAAACCCTTATATTGATACAGTATTCCACCTATAGGTCCTCGAGGCACTGTTCTTGGACCAGTTGACATATTCCACCAGATCTTAGGCGAGTACATTCTCTGATAATATTTCTGTTTTATGATATCGTCTATGTTTCTTGTATTTAGTGTAGATATCCTTGTTCTCTTGACACATTGTTCGCACGGATTGGTATTTTCCTGGATCCCCTCATGAGATATTATTTCTCGCTCTCCTTGGTATATCTTGTACAAGTCTTTCTTGTTCCTTGTGCATTGTATAGACACGATTCCTGCGAAGGCTAGCTACCCTTTCAGAGAATCGCGTGTCATGATGTGTCATGGTTGGATCCACTATACTAGTCGGGGACGAAGAGTATTAGTGTAGATGTGTTGTCAATACCCGCCTTGTATATCTTGTGAACCTTGTGAATGCCAATCATACACCACACGTATGGTTGGCTAGATCATAACCTTGTGCAGACCCAATCCGGCCACATGTTGTAGCTAGTACTCACACACCTAGATATATGATTCTTGATTCTTGTACATGCCATGATCAGTTTTACTTGCCTTGTTCTAGCTCTAGATTTACTACTACATTTTTAATATCGTATAATTAGAACTGTTATTTAAGATTTGTGCTCGTTCCATCCTGACTGGATATGTTGACAAAATTTTAGGAGTAGTTGTGCCCTCAGTTTTGGACTACATGATGTTGCTAGCTGAGGTGGATCTCACTATTCTTCTATGTGAGTTGCCTGGTAGTTATCCTTAGTTAGTCTTGTTGTTCCTTCTTTATTTTCCTGTCTTATGATCATTGTAGATTCTAGTTGTTCTAGTAATATTGTAATTATTTTTTGTCTTATCTTCCTTAGTTTTCATGATGTGACATGAGTACATTTCATAGATATGGATCTTAAATATTGTAGTTAGTATAGTATACTGGACAACGTTCTACCGCCGATACTGCGGCGTAGGCTGGGCGTGGCCCACGTATTCATACCCGTATATCCGGGTGTGGGTCGTGACAGTAAACCCGAACCCGCACACTAACACCTGATCCACTAGATTCAAAAGAAACACTGTATATCTCTCTGCCTGCTCCCGCACGTACGCTGCCTCTGTACAGTTGTAGACTACGCATGTACTTTCCTGACTTCCCTCTCCAGGCTGGCAACGACTATGATTTTTCCCCTCTATACATAGCCTCATCCCTATTCTTTTCTTCCTCCTCCAACCAGGAACCCTAGCCGTCACTCCCTCACTTTCCATCATTCGAAAATCTCGACCACGGTGAGGGTAACGAGCAACGTAGCCCTTCTCCACCTCTGCAACCACTGCAGCATCATTGCTGATGACTGCTAGAGCATCGTACAGCCGCACGTATTCTAGTGCCACCCCGACGCGTACAAGGCAGCATAGCCACACAAAAAAGCACCGCAGCAAACGGCAACACCGCGACAGCGGTAGCATCCACCACGCCGTCTCCCTTGCCGCGACTGCACAAGACCCCTAACGAAAACCTCCATGCCGCCACCCTTCTCCCCGATGCGTAATAGAGGCTATTCGTGCATTTTGCACGAGATACCGTCGTAACACGCAAGTTTTGAACTCAGGAATCGTGCCTCTTCGCAGCGACTTTGGGCATAATTTTTGGACAATCCGACCGTCGGATCGTCGATCCGATTCTTCTCTCGGTATATATATCCCTTCGTTCACCTAAAATTTCAATCGTTAATTCGATCATTTTATAGATCAAAACTGACCACCAAGTTGCTCGAATAAATTGTATTTATTTTGACAGTTTTGTGGAGCCAACTTCATAGATTTGTTTCTCTATCGTTGTAGCTCCATTTTATGCGCTACCATTTCCTATGTACGGCTGGTATAGCCAACTTCTTGTATTTAAAAATTTGTTCCATTGTGAGGTCGTTTGAATGGTTAAATTCGTCGCCAAAGTTGGTCGTTCGAATTCATAATTTTCAACTTGTAAAGTTCCAATTTTGAACCCATGACTCCAGATTCCAGTTCTGATGCCACCAGTGGACTCGTGGGGTCATTCTGCCTAAAATTTATATAAAATTTGTTGAGTTTGGAGTAATGTGGCCTCGGGACGCATTTCGGTACAAATCGGGTCCCTTTTGTCTGAGCCAACGGGTCATTTTAAGATCGGCTCACCGTAATCCAATTCTAGATATATCGTTTGGTTCACATCGTCATTCTAGACTCAATGACATATATTTTGCTAGATTTAGTAATATTTGGCTCCGGTACGCATTTTCGTGTAAATCGGGTCCCAAAGTCCGGGTCAACGGGTCATTTTGAGATCGACTCATCGGAATCCGATTCCGGATATATCGTTGGTTCGTATCGTCATTCTAGACTCGTGGACATATAATTTTCTAGGTTTAGAGAACTTTTATCCTGACACATTTTTTGGTGCAAAGCGGATCCAACGACGGACATTATTTTGATCCAAAATTATTGTTTTACCCTTGTGTCCAAATTGAACTTATAGATAGGCTAACCTAGCTAATTTGACCATTCTGGACACGTTTATAATATTTGTTTCATCATCCGATGACATCTGTAGATTTACCTTTATGTATCACTATTATTTATAACTATTTCCTATTTATGTTCGTATTTCGGAATCCGTACGTCAAAACTGAGATCAGTCGATTCCAGTGATCTCACATCGCTTAAATTGACAAGGTAACCATGTGGATCGTCAAGATAAGATTATTTACCTTACAGTTGACTATCTTGTCTCGATTTGTGTGTCGCAGATTTCGTTATACGAATAACGAGGTATTTTAATAACCTATAAATTATAATTCCTATTATTAACCAATAATGAATTATAGTGACCAGTGTGACCTAGTTCTAGGTGATATAGTTAACAGGTGTCTTAGATAACCCAAGGTCATATGCGACTAGAACGACCCAAGCTCCCTAGGTGGGAGTTATTAGTCATACGTGTACTTTAGTGTGTGATATATATTTGTTTATGATTTAGGTTGATAGATATTTGCATGGAATGTAGTTCTCATAGATAGTGACATAGACCTTGGTAGTACAGTCTCAGCACAGGTTGGACAACTCCGGGCAAGTATACCTTGCCAACATGATTTACAGTATCTACATGCTTATAGTTTCTTATTAGTCGATTCACACTGGATATACTGTACATGATTTACCTGTTTATTATCAGTACACTCTCATGATTTTACCTGCTGACACATAGACCTGATTACATAGATTTGTACTACATGGCTTATAGGTGACTCTTATGACCTCTGGATGTTACTGATGTTGGATCTCCTGTGTAAATGTTTTGACTGGACATTTGGACTTATCTTTCATTAGAGTCGGACTCGATATGTCGTGGATACACACGGACAGTAGGGTGGAAAGGACAGTTACTAGGCGAGAGGGCTACTATGCATATATCACTATGTACTTATTATTATATATATCCTTATTTGAGAGATTTTGTTATCGGAGTTACGTGCCTCTCTTATTTATCGGGAGTCTCTATACCGGAGCTACGATCCTGCATCCCAGGAGTCTCTATACTGGAGCTACGAATTTTATATTTGGAGAGCCCTCGCATCGAAAGGTGTCCTCATTTGCATATCACACAGACTAGATGGTTGGCCTAGTAGTAGTGTTACTTGATCACCTGTGTATTACCCTGGATCACATGATTCTATCTACACATGATATCTACTGTACTTCATAGCAGCATGTATATTATGTATCTTGTTAGGTCCTGCTGAGGACCTGGTTTCCTTCCAGGTTGGCTGAGTAGGTTTTTAGAGCGCCTCGCTGGATTATTGTTGGTACTCATTTTATATCAGGTATTCATTCTTTCAGAGTTATATGTTTTATTTTCTGTTATTTGTATCTGCTTAGTAGCCTAGTGTTTATAGACTCATATTTATTCTATTCGAGTCTACTCGGGCGAGTATGATTATTGGGCTGCAAACTAGTATTCATATTTCCCTTTCTTATATTTCTGTTACTTGGATTGAGATATAGAGTTGATATAGTGATAGTTACACCATTTCGAACAGCTTATACGTATTCTAGTCGGACTGGAGCCTGGTTGAATATGTAGCTAGCCAATGCCACGTGGCTCGGTCCCACGTATTTTGGGACTGGAGCGTGACATGGTTTTTGTGGTGGCCCATGCAGGTCGAGTTAGCTGTTTTGGTTACATTACTGTACCAAGTGGGCCTACGATAGGATAATATATTATGATCTCAATCCGCTACTGCTATTGAAAATTCCTTTAACTTCTATTACCTCCATTAAAAATCGTATTTGTACTCAATCATCCCATTCTTGACTCCTATTTTTGAATTCTTGTCTTTTCCTTTCTCGGAGGGACGAACACTTGTTTTACAATTATTTCAGTAATTTCTTATCATAGATTGTGACTAAGATAGATATAATATTCTGTAGGTGATTATTTAAGGCACATACGGGTTGGATAGACGAATGATCTACTAGATGAAACGATAGGAATCGTATGGCATTTCTATGAAGATTTAGCTTCTATAAGAAAATCCTTTGATTGAAGGAGAGAACCCTTGACAAGAACATCTAGAATTAAATTAGAGGTTTACATATTTATAGATATATTGGAAGAAATTTTAGTAATTATTGAGATGACTACAGACACGATTAGAAAATTGCATAGATTGACTTGGGACTAAACAAAGATCAGAATAGTGCTATCTCTACAATAGAATTACTAAATGATATGATTTGAGGAAAGGATAGAAATTGGGACTAGAAGATTGACCAATATAGTTATACTATGATAGAGGTATCAGAAATAAGTATTTATTTGATCCAGCCTAAAATCTTCCCTAACAGATATGACTAAAATAGTTAGGCATTCTTGTAAGGGATGAATAATTAGTTTATGATTAGAAGGGGTAGAATCATTGATTATGTTGCAAAGTAATTTGACCTATAACTTGTAGGAGTATGTGATAGACTTCAAGAGATTGGTTGAGTTTAAGTATTGACTATGACTTTCTTGGTTAGTCAGGGACTTAGGACTAGAGTTAGAAAGTTGTACCTCAAATGGCAGATTACTAAACCCCTCGTCGATGGAAGTTAGCTAGAAACCCTGAAAATTGTAATTGTAACATTTGTGGTTGGTTTAAGGTGTACGTAGGAGATATACAAGAAGAAAGAAATCTATAGAGCAGTATCAGGATTAGCTTGAACAATTAAAAAGGGACAAGGTTGGAATTGCAGGAAAAGGTACATAAATAAATTAAGAAGAACCAGTTAAAACAAAGACCATGTGCAATCATGATGATTTAACGAGGGTTATATCCTACGGAAGTTGTGTAGTCGTAAAACCCAATCTGAAATTTTAGATATGAATAAAGAAGGAGCAGGTTATCTTGAAGAAATAGATGATACAAATTTTGTGACAAGATAAAAGTGAAGAAAAAAATGTTTATAATGTAGCAATATGTTAGGAAACCAGCACCATAAGGAGGTATATGATCATGATTAAGACACTGAGAAAAAATAAGGACAAGAAATAAAACTGTATGAGATGAGAAGAAAACAAGAATTTTAAGATAGAAAGGTAGAGAGCCCTAAAATAGATTGATGAATATAATCTAGAGTCATAGTGGATGATAATTTCTAAGATAAAGATGTTCCATAGACGGAGAAAAACGTAAGGATTTAATGTTGTGTTGAATTCGAGAATCTAGGACGTTTGAAGACCTTGACAGATTATATTATGAGGAGCTCGATATTGTGTTAGTGGAAGTTACAATTGAGAAGGCTAGACCATGGAGAGTACTAGAGGAAAAGAGATAAGATAGTATACCTTCAAAATACTATTAGTTATATTCTGGATTAAGACTAGGCTAGCCATGTTTAAGAAATCATGTGTTATCCTAGAAACCTGATAGATAGGCTAAACCACAGTATGAACTAGTGTGCAATCTCTTAGAGTTGTAGCTTCAGACCGTGTCACTATCTTTTCACCCCTTAACCTCCTATCCTATGATTAGGGATCACAACTTCATGGTCATTCCAACTATGAGATCGAGAATGATCTTATACCTTCCCTAATTATGACATAATCTCAAAATCAAATCCTTGATTTTTATACCTCTTTGTGCCTAATATTCGTATTACCATAGGCACCATTTCTTCTAATTTCCTGAATCAAGTATCTACCTAAGTTATACCTTATTCCTGCAAAAATTCCTTCTTACCAAAACTTGTAACTTCTCTGTTCGTGATTCTCTCGTACTTGTCTTATTCTTTTGCAATTATAAACCCCTCTATACCACCTCATTCTAGTTATATCCAACCGAGACATTTTTTCTAACCTGTTGATACCTTGACCCATATAGGGGTAGCACTGGATTGATAATAATACTCTTATAGAGCTATTGACCAACGGTTCCATGATGGTACCTAAGTTTCCATAGAATATTACAGTTTGTAATACCTATATTCTCGTATTTCTTCTTAGAAAATATGTTATCCCAGAAAACCTGCTAGTAGAATCACGACCATAAATTGTTGTCGTGTTTATAAGTTGAGTGTTTAGTATACCATGGCACTCAGATACTAGTAGCATCGATGTGCTACTTGAACCATATACGACTAGTCATACTTGACTCTATTAGATATAAATCTTCTAACATTTTTACTCTATGCCTAAGTGTAATTTCGAGGACGAAATTTTCTAAGGTGGGTAAGATGTGAGGCCCTTGAATTTTAGGGTTTCTTTTAAAAATTTTAAATGAATTATTTTCAATAAATAATTTTATTATAATTAGTTTTGATCATTAAATGTACCTTTCCGTGACTTTAATTTTTGGAGCGCCAGGGATGTCAATCTCTCAAAACTTTTTTCATGAGTTCTGCAGTAGACAAGATTATCTTTATTTTGATATATCATGTCCCACTCAAACTTTTTTCTTTGCATTCTATTTGCATCGAACAACTTTCTGGTCAATCTAGGCCATTTCACCATCTACTGTAAAACTTGACCTAACTTCCAATTTAATTTCGGGACCCGATATCTATCCAATCTGTAAACCCCTAATATTTTCTAAATATTTTAGTGTTTTAAAAATAATTTTTTTGATATTATTCGGAATTAATGTGGTAATTGGTATATTCGTGATTATAGATATATATTATAGGTATAATTGTGCTTGATATATTTTTATTGTTAATAAATATAGCCTTAAATTATTAAAAATATTTTGTTACGTATTATAAATTTATAGGATTCTTTTTAATAATTTTATTCATATATATATATATATATATATATATATATATATATATATAGGATATATATAATAGTTATTAGTTTATAAAAAAATAATAAATGTCACAGGTGGTCGGCCCCAGCAGCTAGTGAAGAAAAGAAAAGGAAAAAGAAAAAAAAAGTATTAACCCACCCACTTTAGTGGGCGGCCCCGCTCCCATGCAAGCTGTTGCTGTACGCAGCAACTAAACCACACCAACCCGCGGGAAGGAAGTAGTGGGCTTTAAATGATAATCCTAGTAGTACTAGGTTTTACCCGAACTTAGTATATATGTAACTTTTTCCACAAGCCTCAAAACCCTAATCTTCCAAAAAGAAAGTTGAGGCTGATTATACCCTCTTCGTCCATGACTTCATTTCACCAGAAACGGAGCTTTGTGCGCGACGAACTGAGCATCAGAAGTCAGCCCCGCGTCACCCACGGAGCAGTTTTTCCACTCAAGGTACCCTACTTCCCGACGACGTAACTTTTTACTCGTAGCACCAATTTTCGATCCGTAAAATTTCTGGAAAGTAGACTTGACCCTCTTCGAGATCCTCCAGGTGGATTTCGAAAACAAACCATCAACTTGCTCGAAAAATTGAGACGAAGTTGAAGAAAAACCTGTTTTCTGTAATACTAAAAACTGTTTTGAAACGACAACTTGTCGGCCAATTTTCTTGCTGTGCAGTAAAGTACTGTAGGAACCAATTAAAACTTGTAAAAGACAACATAACCGAGATCGCAATGCATCTTTTGGATCGTCGTTTTGATTTGCGTGTAAAAAGTAGATTGATGTTGAAGTTAAGGAAAAACCTGTGTTTAATTGTATTAATTTTCTGAATTTTGTCCGATATGGCGTGCGCCCCGACAAACCGGGAGACGTGGTCGCACGCTATATGCATCGAAAGGCGCGTATGGACGTTACGGACGTGTGAGAACTGACGGAACTCAATTTTGTCGCGTGTGCGCGACGAAATCAACGCGTATCCGTCGAGATACCCCCGTATCGGCGTTTTGCAAACTTGCCCATAACTTCGTGTACAGTCGTCGAATCGAGATGAAACTTGTGCCAACAGGTCAGGATCGAAATTCTGGTCCTGTGTGCCAAGTTTCGTTCGATTCTGAGAAGGTCGAATCGGAACCCATTTTTGGCGGGCCCGCAACCCACTCAAACGGGCGATTTTGTGTACGGCTCATCGGAATCCAAAACTGGACATATCGTTGAGTTTCTCTCCTCAAACTGAAATCGTAGACATGTAGTTTGACGACTTTAGAGACCATAGACTTTGGCACGCATTTCGGTACAAAGCGGGTCCAACGGTGGACATCGTTTTGACCCAAAATTACGATTTTGCCCCTATTCCAGAATTTGACTTTTGGACAGGCGTTTCCCAGGTATATCTTGTTCACTGAGATCATTTTTGATGTTTGTTTCAGCGTTTGGAGTAATCTGTGAATTGTGAGTTTTGGTGCTGACACTTGCTACTCATGGATTTGCCCTTCTCGCACTGCAGGCAAGATACCTTGCCACCTTACTCTGTGATTATTATATTCTTATTTTTAGTTTTTATTTTCATCATTTTGTTTCCTGATATTTAAACTGTGCGTCCAAGTCACACTTGGGTGCAAGCGACTCTATCGGTTGTTTTTCTTCTTGCTTTATTTATTCTCTTGCATTGACTTAGCTTATTGACCACCCATTGATGTTGAGGTATTGGTATATCTTATATGGCCTTGACACTTGTTGTATCACATGATGTGAGTCACATGTAGGACATGTTTCCGCGTAGTTGGCTAGCCACCGATACGTATGGAGCGTGCGACGGATAGGAGTAACTGCCAATAGTATTGCATGTTAGAAGACTTGGCGGTTACTAGAGGTTCATATCAGTCATGGAGATGATGATACTAGGCATTGGGTGGGGAGAACAATACCTGACGTATGGGCTTCTTTTCACTTCCCTGATTACCTGTGCGCTCCTCCGGAGACGCAGGCTCCAGGCGCCCTCTGACGTTTCCCAGAGCGTTATAGACATAGTCCCTTGCACATGGTGCCCTCTGACGCTTCCCGAGCGTTATGGACGTAGGCCCCTGGTACCATCTATGGGAACTATGTCGATCCTATTTACAGCCATGGCTCATGCGTCGAAGGATTGTATCTCAACTGCATATTCACAGTAGAATGGTCAGGAACCCGATTGCATGCATACCTTTTCTCTTATTATATTATCACAGTTTATATGGCATGGTGTTTTCTTGTATCTTGCTATGTCCCATGAGGACTTGGTTATCTCTCCAGGTTTAGACGATTTTCCACAGGAGTACGGAGCGGCATTGGAGCTATCCTACATTGATGACGAGGCAGTCACTACTGATTTCTAGTCTACTCTATATTTGAGACATTAGTGGATATTATTTTACATCTCTTTTCTTTCTATTTTGCGGAGGTCGGACTCCGATCTTGTGAGACTATTTTTCATAGCTGTTTGGAGTGAGTATGTTCATCCGGCTATCTTTTGATACTCTTATTTATTTATTTGGACTTCATTATCTTCTGTGTTGAGCTGTGATGAGATTAGATATGTTATTCTGGCCTGTGATTATTTATTTACAGCTTATGTACATATATGAAGATTCCATATATTGGAGTATTCTTCGTATATGTGCAGCTGGCATGTTCACGTACTTGGTCCTATGTATTTTGGGACTGGGGCATTACATGTTTTTGTGGTGGCCCATGCAGATCAACGATAATATTGTTGGGTTACATGACTGTGCCCAACAAGCCTGCATATAGGAATAGGAATATCTCATCCAGAACTACTACTACCTCTTGACTTCCAATCTTTTGAAACTTTCTTGATTATTTGATTTATCTCATATCTAACCTTTCTTAATGTCGTCCCATTATTCTTCGTGCCAACAGTATGAATCTAAGAAGCGGACATTCTTCTGCCTTGGCCCTCATATCTGGCGAAGAGGCCAACCCGGAGGGACAGAATCCTCCGATGACTCCAGTGACACCATACCAGCCTGGACAGCAGCAGACTCCCACACCTCCAACAACGGTGCACCAAGAGACTCAAGCTCCCCCAGCCAATCAAACTGGGTAGGTCCCTACAACACCCTTAGGAGGGACAGTACCACCTCCCCCACCATTCCCTCAATAGTTTCCCCCACAGTCGGGACCTCAGATGCCTTCACCACCGACTGATGGGAGCCCTACTTCCCAATTCATGTACGCCATGATGCAGGCTCAGTGGCAGCAGACTGAGCTGATGAGACAGACAATGATGGCAGCATTGGCTAGACCTCCACTACCACCTCCAGTACCAGCACCAGCACCGGCTCTGCATCCTTATGAAGGCTCTATCAAGAATTTCACAGATAAGAACCCCAAGGCCTTTAGAGGAACGGAGAAGCCACTAGAGGTGTCACAGTGGCTTATTAGTACCGAGAAGCTACTGAAGGCATCCCAGTTGCCAGCTCAAGATTGGATGACAGCAGTGGACCTACTGTTAGAAGATAATGCTTACCACTGGTGGAAGGTGGAAGAGAGACGATTAGGCACTGGGATCACCTGGAAGTAGTTCTATGATGCATTTTATGAGAGATTCTTCCCTATTCATGTTCGAGATGGTCTCTATGACCAGTTCCTTCATCTGAAGCAAGGGAATATGACAGTTGATGAGTATGACTCGGAGTTCAATCGTCTGAGTCGATTTGGTGCGGGATTGATTCCGAAAGAGTTAGATAAGGCGAGAAGATTTCACCAGGGGCTTGCACCAGAGCTCAAGTCTTATATGACTACCCAGTCTCGAGTCTCCCATTCAGCTGTCTTGGAAGAAGCTCGTGCTCAGGAGATTCTTCGCAAGGAACAGCAGCAAACATCGAGGCGCCATATCCCAGCAGTTACACCAACCTGAGCCACTCAGAGTGGACCTATTAGGAGGGCCACAGGACAGTTCCAGCAGAGGCCCTCACCTTATCAAAAGCCCGTTTGCCATTACTGCGGAAAACAAAGACATATCCAGAACGACTGCAGGACTCGCCTTGGATTATGCTTGAGGTGTGGATCCAATCAGCACATGCTCAAGGATTGTCCGGAGCAACATGCAATAGTACAAGCTCGGCAGAACCCGAGACCCAAAGCCCCAGCTCTCCCAGCACCACGGCCTATAGCAGGAGCACCTCGTCCACCATTGCCTCCCCAAGGCACACAGTACAACAAGGCCAGAGCTCAGGGCCCGGGACAAAATTATGGACAGGCATTCTCACTTGCTGTTGAGGATATAGAGACAGAGGCGGAGGTTATAGCAGGTATGGTTCTAGTTGCATCCTTTCCTGCTATTACATTATTTGATACTAGAGCCACACATTCATTTATAGCCACTAGTTTTGCCACTATACACAGCATTCCCATCACACCCTTAGCTAAGAATGTTAAAATCCTCACTGGAGAAGGAGTTGTACCTGTTAGTGGTGTTTGTAGACTTTGTCCTATAGTGATAAATGGTAGAGAGATGGTGGCACGACTTCTTGTATTCCCTATGCCGACATTTGATGTGGTTCTTGGAATGGACTGGTTGAGCCAGCATTTTGCTCTCATCGACTGCCATAGGAGCAGTATTATCTTTAGACCACCGAATGCGGCAGAGTTTGAGTTCACCAAAGAAGACAGAGATAGTTGTGATGCACCCACATCGGGAACACATATAATGATGCATGATACCCCACAGCACCCTATTATCACCGAGTTCGAGGATGTATTCCCCGAGGAGTTGCCAGGACTACCACCTGACCGAGATATTGAGTTTTCTATTGAGCTTATTCCTGGAGCCTAGCCTATTTCATCTCGAGTATATCGTCTGGCACCCAAGGAGTTGGTAGAGATGAAGATGCAGATTGATGACTTATTAGAGAAGGGATTTATTCGTGCCAGTGCGTAACCATGGGGAGCACCCCTTCTTTTTATGCCTAAGAAAGACGGGACAGTGCGCATGTGCATAGACTACAGAGCATTGAATACGGTGACGGTGAAGAACAAGTATCCCTTGCCGCGTATAGACGATCTATTTGACCAACTGAGTGGAGCAAAAGTATTCTCCAAGATTGACTTACGATCGGGCTATCACCAATTGAAGGTTCGGAAGGAAGATATTGCCAAGACGGCCTTTCGATCGAGGTATAGACACTATGAGTTCTTGGTCATGCCTTTCGGTTTGTCCAACGCTCCCGCAGTTTTCATGAATTTAATGAACAAGATCTTTCACCAATATTTGGACAAATTTGTAGTAGTCTTTATAGACGATATTTTGATTTACTCCAAGAGTCAAGAGGAGCATGAGCAGCATCTACGGATAGTTTTGGGAACATTGAGGAACGAGAGACTCTTTGTGAAGCTTAGCAAGTATGATTTCTTTCTCAAGGAGGTATCATTCCTTGGTCATATTGTTACGGGCGATGGTATATCGGTAGACCCAGAGAAGATCACAGCAGTCAAATTATGGCCTGCTCCCACAACAGCTTCTGAAGTGAGAATTTTCCTCGGACTTGCGGGTTACTACCGACGGTTTATAGAAGATTTCTCTCGAATAGCGGGGCCTATGACTTGATTGACTTGCAAGGATCAGGAGTTTGTATGGACAGACGAGTGTCAAGCCACTTTTGACGAGTTGAAAAAGCGATTGACCATAGCACCGATCTTGACACTACCCTCGGGCCCAGGAGGATTTGTGATCTACAGCGACGCATCCGGGAAGGGATTAGGATGTGTATTGATGCAGCACGGTCGTGTAGTAGCTTATGCATCGCGACAGTTGAGAGTGCATAAGAAGAATTATCCGACCCACGATCTAGAGCTCGCAGCGGTTATCTTTGCTTTGAAGCTATGGAGACACTACTTGTACAGCGAGAAGGTTGATATCTACACTATAAAAGAGTTGAATATGCGACAGCGACGTAGGTTGGAGTTGATGAAGGATTATGAGATTGAGCTACATTATCATCCGGACAAGGCTAATGTCGTGGCAGACGCATTAAGCCGTAAGCCCATGGCATACTTTTTGACTACACAAAAAGAGCTGATTAGAGACTTGGAGCAGCTTGGTATTGAGGTAGTATTACCGGGAGCAGATGGCGTATTAGCCAACCTTCAAGTGCAATCATCACTGGTAGAGCGCATCAAGGCAGCCTTGCCTAATGATGCTAGATTTCGACGACTGAAAGAGAGGACTGAAGCAGGAGAGCAGACAGGTTTGAGGATCCACTCAGATGGGATACTGCGATGTGGTGATCGCATTTATATACCCAATGGAGATCTACGTCAGGAGCTTATGGCAGAGGCTCACAGTTCGACTTACTCTATTCATCCCGGAGGGACCAAGATGTATCGTGACTTACGACAGTATTATTGGTGGCATGGAATGAAGCGAGAGATAGCTCGTTTCGTTGCCAAGTGCTTGGTATGTCAACAAGTGAAGGCAGAGCACCAGAGGACGGCCGGATTATTACAGCCGCTACCCATTTCCGAGTGGAAGTGGGAGCACATTACTATAGATTTCGTCACGGATTTTCCTCGGAGTCCTAGAGGACGTCACGCAGTGTGGGTGATTATTGATAGACTTACGAAGTCGGCCCATTTCTTACCTTTTAGAGTGGGCCAGTCGACAGAGGTAATGGCAGAGATGTATATGGAGCAAATTGTGAGATTGCATGGTGTGCCTGTTAATATTGTGTCAGACCGTGACTCGAGATTTACTTCGCACTTTTGGAGGAGCATGCAAGAGAGTTTGGGCACCCGATTGAAGTTTAGCACATCATACCATCCACAGACAGACGGCCAGTCGGAGCGTACCATTCAGACGCTAGAGGATACGTTTTGAGCGTGTATGCTTGATTTTGGCGGTTCATAGGAGGACCATCTTCATCTTGTTGAGTTTTCCTACAACAAAGCTATCAAGCGAGCATTCAAATGGCTCCGTTTGAAGCATTGTATGGTAGGAAGTGTCGGTCTCCTGTTTGTTGGAGCGACATAGGAGAGCGACAGCTATTGGGTCCCGAGTTGGTCTTGAGCACAGTGGAGACAGTGAAGAAGATTCAGGACCACCTGCAAGCAGCGCAGGATCGTCAGAAGCAGTGGGCAGATAATCGTCGTCGACCTTTGGAGTTCAAAGAGGGCGACCATGTGTTCTTGAAGATATCCCCCGCTAGAGGCACGATTCGATTCGGAGGACGTGGCAAGTTGAGTCCAAGGTACATCGGGCCTTTCGATATCTTGGAACGTGTTGGAGAGGTTGCTTATAGATTGGCCTTGCCACCGTCGCTGGAGGGAGTGCATGACGTATTCCATGTATCTCAGCTGAGGAGGTACGTGGCGGACAGCAATCATGTGCTTGATCACTCTGAGATCACAGTTGGACCGAGCTTGTCGTACGAAGAGCAACCAGTAGGTATCCTCGATCGCCGAGGGAAGGTGTTACGGAACCAATCTATTCCATTGGTTCGCGTGGCAAGGAAGTATCACTCGCCAGGGGAGTCTACTTGGGAGCGCGAGGACGACATCCGAAATTGCTACCCGCAGTTGTTCGAAGGCGAAGGTATGTCTTGCATTTATATTTTTCATGCATTGCATTTGATCCCCCGACCTTAGTTTAATTTCGAGGATAAAATTTTCTTTAAGTTGGGTAGGATGTAAACCCCCAATATTTTCATAAATATTTTAGTGTTTTAAAAATAATTTTTTCGATATTATTCGGAATTAATGTGGTAATTGGTATATTCGTGATTATAGATATATATTATAGGTATAATTGTGCTTGATATATTTTTATTGTTAATAAATATTGCCTTAAATTATTAAAAATATTTTGTTACGTATTATAAATTTATAGGATTCTTTTTAATAATTTTATTCATATATATATATATATATATATATATATATATATATATATATATATATATATATATATATATATTTATATATATATATTTATATATATATATATATATATGTATATATATAGGATATATATAATAGTTATTAGTTTATAAAAAATAAAAAAAATGTCACAGGTGGTCGGCCCCAAGGGACCGACCAAAACAGCAGCTAGTGAAGAAAAGAAAAGGAAAAAGAAAAAAAAAAGTATTAACCCACCCACTTTAGAGGGCGGGCCCCGCCCCCATGCAAGCTGTTGCTGTACGCAGCAACTAAACCACACCAACCCGAGGGAAGGAAGTAGTGGGCTTTAAATGATAATCCTAGTAGTACCAGGTTTTACCCGAACTTAGTATATATGTAACTTTTTCCACAAGCCTCAAAACCCTAATCTTCCAAAACGAAAGTTGAGGCTGATTATACCCTCTTCGTCCACGACTTTGTTTCACCAGCAACGGAGCTTTGTGCGCGACGAACGGAGCATCAGAAGTCAGCCACGCGTCACCCACGGAGCAGTTTTTTCACTCAAGGTATCCTACTTCCCGACGACGTAACTTTTTACTCGTAGCACCGATTTTCGATCCGTAAAATTTTTTGGAAAGTAGACTTGACCCTCTTCGAGATCCTCCAGGTGGATTTCGAAAACAAACCATCGACTGGCTTGAAAAATTGAGACGAAATTGAAGAAAAACATGTTTTCTGTAATACTAAAAACTGTTTTGAAACGACAACTTGTCGGCCAATTTTCTTGCTGTGCAGTAAAGTACTGTAGGAACTAATTGAAATCAGTAAAAGACAACATAACCGAGATCGCAACGCATCTTTTGGATCATCGTTTCGATTTGCGTATAAAAAGTAGATTGATGTTGAAGTTGAGGAAAAACCTGTGTTTAATTGTATTAATTTTCTAAATTTTGTCCGATATGGCGTGCGCTCCGACAAACCGGGCGACGTGGTCGCACGCTATACGCATCGAAAGGCGCGTATGGACGTTGCGGACGTGTGGGAATTGACGGAACTCAGTTTCGTCGCGTGTGCGTGACGAAATCAACGCGTATCCGTCGAGATACCCCCATATCGGCGTTTTGCAAACTTGCCCATAACTTCGTGTACAGTCGTCGAATCGAGACAAAACTTGCGTCAACAGGTCCGGATCGAAATTTTGGTCCTGTGTGCCAAGTTTGGTTCGATTCTGAGAAGGTCGAATCGGAACCCATTTTTGGCGGGCCCGCGACCCACTCAAACGGGCGATTTTGTGCACGGCTCATCGAAATCCAAAACTGGACATACCGTTGAGTTCCTCTCCTCAAACTAAAATCATAGACATGTAGCTTGAAGACTTTAGAGACCATATACTTCGGCACGCATTTCGATGCAAAGCGGGTCCAACGGCGGATATCATTTTGACCCGAAATTACGAATTTGCCCCTGTTCCAAAATTTGACTTTTGGACAGGCATTTCCTAGGTATATCTTCTTCACCGAGATCATTTTTGATATTTTTTTCAGCGTTTGGAGTCATCTGTGAATTGTGAGTTTTGGTGCTGACACTTGCTACTCTTGGATTTGCCCTTCTCGCACTGCAGGCAAGATACCTTGCCAACTTACTCTGTGATTATTATATTCTTATTTTTAGTTGTTATTTTCATCATTTTCTTTCATGATATTTAAACTGTGCGTCCAAGTCACACTTGGGTGCAAGCGACTCTATCGGTCGTTTTTTTTCTTGCTTTATTTATTCTCTTGCATTGACTTAGCTTATAGACCATCCATTGATGCTGAGGTATTGGTATATCTTATATGGCCTTGACACTTGTTGTATCACGTGATGTGAGTCACATGTAGGACACGTTTCCGCGTAGTTGGCTGGCCACCGATACGTATGGAGCATACGACGGATAGGAGTAACTGCCAATAGTATTGCATGTTAGAAGACTTTACGGTTACTAGAGGTTCATATCAGTCTTGGAGATGATGATACTAGGCATTGGGTGGGGAGAACAATACCTGACGTATGGGCTTCTTTTCACTTCCCTGATTACCTGTGCGGTCCTCCGGAGACGCAGGCTCCAGGCGCCCTCTGACGTTTCCCAGAGCGTTATGGACATAGCCCCTTGCACATGGTGCCCTCTGACGCTTTCCGAGCGTTATGGACGTAGGCCCCTGGTACCCTCTATGGGAACTATGTCGATCCCATTTACAGCCAGGGCTCATGCGTCGAAGGATTGTATCTCAACTACATATTCACAGTAGAATGGTCAGGAACCCGATTGCATGCATACCTTTTCTCTTATTATATTATCACAGTTTATATGGCATTGTGTTTTCTTGTATCTTGCTATGTTCCCTGAGGACCTGGTTATCTCTCCAGGTTTAGACGATTTCCCACAGGAGTACGGAGCGGCATTGGAGCTATCCTACATTGATGACGAGGCAGTCACTACTGATTTCTAGTCTACTCTATATTTGAAACATTAGTGGATATTATTTTACATCTCTTTTCTTTCTATTTTGCGGAGGTCGGACTCCGATCTTGTGAGACTATTTTTCATAGCTGTTTGGAGTGAGTATGTTCACCCGGCTATCTTTTGATACTCTTATTTATTTATTTGGACTTCATTATCTTCTATGTTGAGCTGTGATAAGATTAGATATGTTATTCTGGCCTGTGATTATTTATTTACAGCTTATGTGCATATATGAGGATTCCATACATTGGAGTATTCTTCGTATATGTGCAGCTGGCATGTTCACGTACTTGGTCCTATGTATTTTGGGACTGGGGCGTTACACAATATAATCGACCGAATATATGGTTTTGACCTGTTTTGAGCCTACTATGCACATGTCACTTGTGTGCCATCCAATTGAGCTCATGCATGCTAGTATTTCATCAATGATCATAATTGATCTAAATTTATCGTCATGATCGCACCCAGCCCCAAACCTAGCCTAATCGAACCCAAACGTCCAACCCAAATTCATGTGGCCACTCTTATGACACCCCCAACTCCAAGTGTAGCCACCTAACACCCCTCCCCCCCCATTTTTTGTAAATTAACTTTATAATCATTTATATACCAATGTTACTAAAATAAAAGTTAGGAATTACTTTACATATAGTTAGTTAGAGTATATATCTAATGTCATTAAATTTTATTTTATTTATTCTTATTAACTAGATATAGGGTGATACTTGAATGTTGAAATAATTTTAGCATCCTATTAAAATAGAATTTTTAGAAGGAAAATACAAAATTATATATTTTTAATTATTTTAGTGGGCGTAGTATATAAATTTGTAGCCAAAAATTCAAACTAACCCCTTGGCCTATTTTTCTCTTGGCCACAACTAGATTGGACTCAGAAATGATCCATTCTTTTTTTTTCTTTTTTTTCTTCTTTTTTGTTTGTCTTGGCTCAACAGCCCTAAAACCCATGTCCTAAATCACCCCTAGCCCAAAATCCCCACCAAGTAGCTCATTGTCCCAAGCCCAAACTTGGGAATGGAAGAGTACAGCTTGAATGCTATTGGGTATTCTATTTTTCCACATCTGCACCCGATCCATCAATTCCTTGTCCCCAAGTTTGAACTTCAAATACTAAAAGTAGCCACTCAACTAAATGGTTCCCTCTTGCAAACCCAAACCCGCATACTAATACCCGATCCACTAGATTCAAAAGAAATATTGTATATCTCCCCGTCTGCTCTCGCGCATACGTTGCCTCTACGTAGTTGTAGACCACACGTGTAAAGCCGCGACTTCCCTTTCCAGGCTGGCGACGACCATGCTTTTCCTCCTCTATATATAACCTCCTCTCCATTCCTTCCTTCCTCCTTCAAACCGGGAACCCAAGCCATTACTCCCTCACTTTCTACCGTTCGAAAATCTCGATCACGGCAAGGGTAACGAGCAACGTACCCTCCTCCACCTCTGCAACCACCGTAACATTGTCGCTGACGACTTTTAGAGCGTCGCACAGCCGCACATACGCCAGCGCCACCCCGGCACGTACACAGCAGCACAACCGTACGAACAAGCGTCGCAGCAAACAGCAACACCGCGACATCGACAGCATCCACCATGTCGTCTCCCTTGTCACGACCGCGTGCGACCCCCGACAAACACCTCCATTCCGCTACCCTCCTCCCCGACGCATAATAGAGGCTATTCATGCATTTTGTATGAGATCCCATCGTAAGGTGCGAGTTTTGAACTCAGGAATCGTGCCTCATCGTAGCGACTTTGAGCTTAATTTTTGGAAAATCTGATCGTTGGATCGTTGATCCGATTCTTCCTTATCAATCTCAGTATATACCCCTTCATTCGTATTAAATTTCAACCGTTATTTCGATCGTTTGATAGATCAAAAATGACCACCAAGTTGCTCGAATAAATTATATTTATTTTGACAATTTTGTGGAGCCAACTTCGTGGATTTGTTTATTTGCCATCGTAGCTCCATTTGACGCACCCCCATTTCCTATGCATAGCTGGTATAACCAACTTCTTGTGTTTAAAATTGTGTTCCATTGTGAGGTCGTTTGAATGCTTGAATTCGTCGCCAAAGTTGGTCGTCCGAATTCGTAATTTCCAACTTGTAAAGCTTTAATTTTGAACCCAAGACTCCGAATTCCAGTTCTGATGCCACCAATGGACTTGTGGCATCGTTCTGCCTAAATTTCAAATAAAATTTGTTGAGTTTGGAGCAACGTGGCTCCGGCATGCATTTTAGTGTAAATCGGGTCCTTTTTGTCAAAGCCAACAGGTCATTTGAGATCGGCTCATCAGAATCCAATTCTTAAATTATTGTTGGATTTATATCATCATTTTGGACTTATTGACATAAATTTTGCTATATTTAGTAGACTTTGGCTCCGGCACGCATTTTCGTGCAAACTGGGTCCTAAAGTCCGGGTTAACGGGTCATTTTGAGATCGACTCATCGGAATCCAATTTTGGATATATTGTTGGGTTTGTATCATCATTCTAGACACATGGACATATAATTTGCTAGGTTTAGAAAACTTTTATCCTGGCATATTTTTTGGTGCAAAATGGATCTAACGGTGGATATCGTTTTGATCCAAAATTACTATTTTACCCATGTGTCCAAATTGGACATATAGATAGGCTATCCTAGCTAATTTGACCATTCTAGACACGTTGGTGATGTTTGTTTCATCATTCGACGATGTCTGTAGATTTATCTTTATGTATCACCATTAATTATAACTATTTCCTATTTATGTTCGTATTTCGGAATTCGTACGTCGAAACTGAGATCGGTCGATTCTAGTGATCTCACATCACTGAAAGTGACAAGGTGACCATGTGGATCTCCAAGATAAGATTGTTAACCTTATGGTTGACCATCTTTTCTCGATTTGTGTGTCGCAGGTTTTGTTGTACAAATAACGAGGTACTTTAATAACCTACAACTTACAATTCATATTATTAACCAATAATGAATTATAGCGACTAGTGTGACCTAGTTCTAGGCGATATAGTTAACAAGTATCTTAGATAACCTAAGGTCATACGCGACTAGAACGACCCAAACTCCCTAGGTAGGAGTTATTAGTCATACGTGTACTTTAGTGTGTGATATATATTTGTTTGTGATTTATGTTGATAGATATTTGCATGGAATGTGGTTCTCATTGATAGTGGGATAGACCTTGGTACTACAGTCTCAGCATAGTTTGCACAACTCCAGGCAAGTATACCTTACCAACATGATTTGTAGTATCTACATGCTTATAGTTTCTTATCAGTCGATTCACACTAGATATACTGTACACGATTTACCTGTTCATTATCAGTACACTATCACGATTTTACCTGCTGACACATATACCTGATTACACGAATTTGTACTACATGGCATATAGGTGACTCTTATGTCCTCTGGATGTTACTAATGTTGGATCTCATGTGTACTTATTTTGACTGGACTTCTGGACTTATCTTTCATTAGAGTCGGACTAGATGTGTCGTGGATACGACACGGATAGTAGCATTGGGTGGGGAGGACAGTTACTAGACGAGAGGACTACTATGCATATATCAATATGTACTTATTATTATACATCATTATTCGAGAGATTTTGTAAACGGAGTTACGTGCCTCTCTTATTTATCGGGAGTCTCTATACCGGAGCTATGACTATATTTATCGGGAGTCTCTATACCGGAACTAAGATCCTGCATCCCAGGAGTCTCTATACCGGAGCTACAGATTTTATATTTGGAAAGCCCTCGCGTCGAAAGTTGTCCTCATTTGTATATCACACAGACTAGATGGTTGGCCTAGTAGTAGTGTTACTTGATCACCTGTGTATTACCCTAGATCACATGCTTCTACCTACACATGATATCTACTGTACTTCATAGCGGTATGTATATTATGTATCTTGCTACGTCCCGCTGAGGACCTGGTTTCCTTCCAAGTTGGCTGAGTAGGTTTGTAGAGCTCCTCGCTGGATTGTTGCTTGTACTCATTTCATATCAGGTATTCATTCTTTCAGAGTTATATATTTAATTTTATGCTATTTGTATCTGCTTAGTAGTCTAGTGCTTATAGACTCATATTTATTCTATTCGAGTCTACTCGGGCGAGTATGATTATTGGGCTGAAAACTAGTATTCATATTTTCCTTTTCTGTTACTAGGATTGAGATATAGAGTTGATGTAGTGATAGTTACACCATTTCGAATAGCTTATACGTATTCTAGTCAGACTAGAGTCTGGTTGAATACGTAGCTGTCCAATGCCACGTGGCTCGGTTTTGCGTATTTTGGGACTGGGGCGTGACAGGTGCGTGTACACAAATTATTGCAGCATAGAGTTCATGGTGGCATGCAAATCAATACGACCCACAAATCGATATCTACGTAAATCGATACGGCATAAATCACGAGGTAGGCACAAAGGTCGAGACATGGAAATCAAGACAATCGTAAACCAATATAGCACGGTGCCCAAGACAGCACGAAGCTCGAGGCAACACGATACCCAAGGCAGCACGTGGATCGAGGTACCACCCATATCGAGGCTGATACATGCACAAAGGTGCACGGAGAATGAGGCTATGCATATCGAGATGACAAACAGACCGAGCAATGTACTACTTGAGGATGCACGCACACCGGGGCATACGGCCCGAGGACGACACAAAGCTCAAGGCTGCATGTTGCTTGAGCATCGTAGGGCCCAAGGGCATCACGTCGCTCGAGGCTGGCAAAGTGCTCAAGAAGCGACAGTGACATTGGACACCGAAGGAAAAAGAAGATGAGTAAGGAGGAGGAGGAGCCGGGGGAACCCGTCGGCCAAGTCTGGCTCCCGACGGAGGGAGGATAGCAGCAGTAAGGGCTGCACCGGAGAAGAGAAGAGGAAGACAAGATGGTGGTGGCGAGCAGGGTTAGAGTGGGGGTTACGGGCATGGCAGGGGTGTTGGTGGCAGCCATAGTGGAGGCAGTAGTGGTGGTGATGCTCGTGGCGGTGGTGAAGGGGTGGTGATGGAAGATGGTGGTAGTGAAGCGGTGGCGGTAGCCATGGCCGGGCTGAAAGAGAGTGGAGCGAAGGGAGAAAGAGAGAGAAGGGTAGAATTGAGGGAGAGGAAGAGTGAGCGAGATTGAAAGAGTGAGGGGAGAGAGAGTGAGCTCGGGAGAGAGGGGGAGCCACTCTCCAGTTGGGGAGAGAGGAAGAGCGAGCCGGAGATAGTGAGGAAAGAGAAAGTGCGGTGGGGGTGGCTGTAAGAGGGAAGTTATTAGGTTTATTAGAAATAATAATTATTGGGGAAATTTATGAAATGCCCAAAAAACGAAAAAAATTTATGAAAATCCACCGCGCAATAAAATTTCATCGCGTGCCCAGAATTTGCAAAAAATATATAAAGAGGGTTCCGAATGACCTTTTTGTCCTTCCTTTTAATTTATTGAAAACACCCACAAAACTACTCTTAAAAAAATGTTTCGATACTTCATCTTCTTCCATACGCTGCTCACTTTCGAATCTAGGTTTTCTCCTCAAAAATCTTCAAAAACTCGTCGGAAAATTTTGGAAAGACCGAGACAAACGACAAAAGTGCTAAAACGGAGGTTAAAACATCATTTTTTTTGCGATTCTAAAATTTCGGAAGGCCGTCTAACAGAGAATCGGTTTACTTTCAGCCTCCTCGAAGATACGCTCGTTTTGGGACAAACTGGACCTCGTTTCGATCTCCCAGTCAAAAGTTATGGTCCTTCAAAGTTTTGACTGACCATAAAATGCAGGAGAATGGTCATTCTCCGTATTAGAACACGAAAAATGTTAATTTTGTATGAGGGTGGCCATTCTCCGTGTTAGTAACACGGAGAATATCATTCTCCGTCTTAATTTACACGGAGAATAGTTATTCTCTGTGTTAGTAACACGGAGAATGGCATTCTCCGTCTTTATTTACACGGAGAATGGTCATTCTCCGTGCTAAATAAAACGGAGAATGGCCATTCTCCGTCTTAATTTACACGGAGAATGGCCACGGAGAATGGCCATTCTCCGTATAATTTAGCACGGAGAATAGTCATTACAGTGTTAAAACGCAGGAGAATGGCCATTCTCCGTGTTAGAAACACGGAGAATGCATTCTCCGTGTTAAATAAAACGGAGAATGGCCATTCTCCGTGTTAAATAAAACGGAGAGTGGACATTTTCCGTGTAATTTAGCGCGGAGAATGGTCATTACAGTGTTAAAACGCAGGAGAATGGCCATTCTCTGTGTTAGAAACACGGAGAATGACATTCTCCGTGTAAATTAACACGAAGAATGTCATTCTCCGTGAAATAAAATGGAGAATGGCATTCTCCGTCTTAAATAAAACGGAGAATGACATTCTCCGTCTTAATTAAAACGGAGAATGACATTCTCCGTGTTAATTACACGAAGAATGGTTATTC
>JANAVB010026312.1:0-28246 GCA_029216955.1 Iris pallida
AAGTTCCATTCTCCATTTTTCCTAGCGGTAGGTTATTTTTTTAAGTTTCGAGGATAAAACTTTTTCTTAGTTGGTTATAGTGTAGTACCCTATCCCTATATCGTGCCCCGTTCTTCATCTACGGGGTGTACGAGAAAGGAACACTGTCGCAATCGATTCGGTCGGGATCGATAGGTCTAGATCGATCGAATCGGTCGAACATGAATGATTGAATTAAGATCCTTTTTTCGTTATGGAAAGGTTTCTTTGGAATTAAGTCCCATATTCAGTAGATTGCACCTCAAGGATAGACTCTGTGGCTGAGTCGGGAGAGACCACATGTTCCTCTGTTTTTCATGCTGCACTTGAGCTAGTTTTGGCTTTGGTTTTCTGAATGCATTTTCATGAATATTTTTGTGAATATTTTTATGGCTTGAATTTCGAACTCGCATTTACATATCGAACTCCTTGAATAATATAGTGTTATAATCAGTTGTTTGTTTGATTTCAGGTAATGGCGTGGGTGACATCTAGTGCGACCAACCAGTTCCTCACCTCAAGTACGACTAAGGTGAGTGGCTGACCCTTCTTCCTTCGACACTTTTCTCTAATGTATTGTCGATACCAACATATGTTATGTTAAGCTGTAAATGCAACAAAACAAAGGCTTATTCCAATAAATTGTTGTACGATATTTTACATATACGGACTACAAAACTGCTTATCATAGAACTGTTCATTTGCTTCTTTATAATATGCTTTCCATCAAACTATGTTAAACAAAAAGAAAATCAATCAAGGAACGTATAATGCAAAATGACAAGGCGAGATACGCCGAGTTTGGTTAAGTTTGCTATGAAACATAGATCATGCTTGAATAACTAGTGTAGTCTAGCACGGTCATAGACAACTTGTATATAAGGGCGTTTGTTTCCTAGAACGGTAACCCGAGGCCACGGGACCGCTTCGGCCTAGGAGGAAACATGGTATAGCCGAGCTGGGTTTAAGCAATGGGAAATTCGGAGACTTGCAACGGAGCTCGCTACTTGCGTTGAAAGGACCCCGTCTAACCAAGCTGTGTCTTGGATGGCTAGTTAATGCCAGTGACCACCAAATCATACGCTTAATATGAATTGATATCAAATGACAGGGAAGGAGTTGGTAAGTTTCATATGCACGACATACTCTGCCGTGGGTAAGTTCTAGCATTAATTTACCTTGTTTACGTTTTGTCAAACTGCTTGCATGAAACTGACTTGGATGGCTAGAAAGATCACTAAATATACTGCATGATTCACCTAAATTCTTGAACTAAATGAGAGCATGGAAACTAATTATCCACTCGCCAATACACGTTGATTGTACTGATCCTCGCTCTCTACAGGTGTTATAAATCAGGAGGAGCATGCCGCATGACTGAAGGCAGCGCTCGTGTATTTTAAAGCTTTGTCTGTACATGCGAAGCCTCAAAGCAATCTCTTTTGAAGACTCTGCGACTGTCCAAGCTGAGATGTTTCGACTCTTCCCTATCCCAGGTGTCTACATATTTTGGTTGTATAAAGGGGTGTGATGTATGGAACGACTATCTCATCGATGTTCATTTTGTAATAGAGTCAATTTGTAAGCCCGTACGGCACCTTTGTATCGAGTCTATAATATGATATTCATTATCAATAAAGCTCAAGTTTTTCTATATATAATATGTTTAATTTACTCTGCGCCCTCTTCTTGTTATTGTGTTTCAGATAACCTTATGACTATGCCTTGTGCGATTGCAACTTAGGTTCGTACGACATCCGCCCGGGAGACGATTATCAATTCTACGAAATCGGGACGTGACACATGCATCATATCGAATTTGGATGATCATTATGCGGGAGCATTGGCATGGTGATTCATGTCCAGCATGAATGATCGAACTTGCGGAAGATCATGGCGTGGCACTTAGATTGTTTCAACTTGTGGTTTAATGCGAAGGTAAATTCGAGGATGGTTCAGACTGGTGATTGACGATTAAGTAAGTTTGACGATTGAGTAGATCCAATCTGTGTATCAAAAATAAATTAGTCTAGACTAAAAGCAAGAGTTATGCCCCAGTGAGGGCAATTATCCTGGGGGAGCGTTGACATGGTGATTTATGTCCAGCGTGTGTAATAGGACTTGTGGGAGATTGGAGCGTGACATATTGTTATGCTAGATGACCTTGTGATCGAATACGTGAATTATGATAAGAGACTTAGGGAATATAATATGAGAATTATGGTTTTGTGACAAATCATGTCATAGCGTGCTTGACTTGGACATGATGGATAGGTGGATTATATCGAACATATATGAAGAGATAGACTATGCAAATTGCTAGTTTGAACATGCGATAGTGATATGCAGAGGATTTGGATGAGCGAAACTTATAGAAGGATGGCTTTGTTGAATAACTCGGACCCTTGGGCTGAATGCTGCGAATGTGGATCAGAGAAATCTTTGCTCGAAGTTTAAAAATTAGAGTAATACGAGCTTCGGTTGAATGCCACGTAATATGAACTTTGGTTTGACCTTATGATTGGGGTCAGTTTTGATATTATTGTTTGGGAACAGTGATTCCAATACTGACGTTGACTTTAGCCTAGAAAGATAGCCTAGTGGTTAGGTAGACGTCCCTGATCGGAAAGAATAAAATTATGCAAGCGACCTAGTGAGAGTTGTTAAAGTATTCTTGAAAAGTCTTGAGGATTGATAGGATTGGTATATGTGGATAGAAGGATTCAATTATATGGAAACATCACTCACGAGGCTTTGCTGAAATGCGTAAATTTTAGGAACGCCTGAATATGTGCACGATCCGACTAGAGTGTTAACGATGGATTCTCTATCACGAGGCTTGGTTGAAATGTATTTATTTCAGGGACGCCTTAAATATGTGCACGATCCAACTAAGTAATACGTTGAATTCAAGTTAGACTAAAGAAATAGAAAGGTATAGAGGATTTTAAAATCGTGTTTCAAATTAGATATTGATGGTAGTGTGATGTTGGATTTGAAATGAACTTGAATATTAATTGAGGCATTGATGCAAGTCAGGATTCAGAGATTAGTTAAAATGAGTATGTACTCAGTAAGTTTTAAGGACGAAATTTTTTCTGAGTGGTGTATAATGTAATGCCCCGTCCCACTCAGTTTAATCGGAGGAATCAAAATGCCAATGGTGTTCGGACTTAGCCATGCAAGGGCTTGCTCGAAGTCTCGCTCCGCCGAGGAAACTCCTCGCTTAGGTGGGTGACTTCGGTGAACTTGCCTCAGCTTGGCCTTCATACTAATAAAACCAAAGTTTTCAACTGCACAAGTAGGCTTGATAATAAAAGAGACGAATCCACATAGCTAAGAGAATAATCCCAAGTTGGGTCAGATTGAGTCAGAATATGAAAAGGTCCCATAGTCAGCTTAGAAATGTACATGGTGTGCTTTCAAAAATGGTACTCGGTCCTTAATCCCGTGGCTTGGAAGAAGGAAAGTTGGTCTATGTGGCCACAAAGCTATGAGCTTAGCATAAGTCATAGGTGTCGCACGTACAAATGCTTGTTAGAGCATGCAATATTCCACTGTCCGATACTTGACATAGCAAAAGTGTCACACAAGTCTCAATGTACGTTTCTATGGTACAAGACTTGGCATAGCCTTTGTTCATCTAACGGGTTAAGTTATTGCACGATTGAGTCAGACAAAAGTTATGTCGGGCTTTCAAAGTTATAGCAAGAACTGTCAGGACCCGCTTCCGAATAATCGGACACGAGTCAGATACGCCAAGTCTACGTTGGAAGACTCAACGTAGTAAGCTGTACCAAGCTAGGGAAACTAACAAGTCAATATGAATAAGTACAAAACACAACATCTATAAACGATCCCAGAAAGATCACCATAATCCACAAATCCATATATCATCATAAAGGTACCAGAGTCAACAGGAATGAAATATGCTATGAACTCTAAAAACAATATCTAGGAGTAAAGCTGAGTAGTCTAAACCTGAAGCCTCTAGCTAAGTCATGTCTCCATCCTGCTCAGCTAAGATCCCGGGCTCTGGCCCATAGGGTAGAATAATATCCTGCAAGTATACATGTAACTTATCCAATCAGGTGCAGAGCAAAGTACAGTTCTAGGTAATGAACAAGAACATCATGATATGGAAATGCGTACAGGAGAACATGAAATATAAAATACAGGAAAAGAACATGAAGGTACCGGAATGTAAGTATAGAAGGTAAAGTACATGAATGTAAAGTACAGGAATGTAACTAAGAACCTGAAAGTACAAGACATGACGAAGTGCACCATGTTTGGAATACAACTAGCCTATGTGACCGGCTGGGATGAGTACAGGAGCATGTACATGAGTACATGAATATCGGTACGTCTTAGGACCCGCGTGCACGATGTGAGGCCTAAGCTATCTACATGAATATAGTAACCGGGGTTTGGTCACATAGCTAGTGTATTTCCCCACCCGACACAATTAAGTACAAGAACATGAAATGCAGGAGTACAAGATATCATGTCATGACCTGTCATAAGGAGAGTACAAAATATGTAAATGCACAAGACCATAGAAAAGTACTTGCCTTGCTCTGGGTGATCGAGAGTAGAGAAGTAATGCTCACTAAGTCCATCTGAAGCAATTTTGTTATTTTAATTAAAATCTAGATGATGGCAACTAACTATTATTTAAGTAATATCAAATACCACAACTAGTTAATTATTCACTAATTAGTTAAATATATCCTTAGTTATTTGATTATACCAGCTACCAACCTAATAAGATAGTAACTACTATTTAAAACATTTGCTTAACAAAAAGGAACATTTGGACTGTTATGATAAAGTTACTAAGGATAAATCATTATATCAATAGCACACTACCAATAACCAACCTACACTCTATTGCCAGACCAAAACTAAGATAGAAATCATGTAATCAATTGTTAACATGGCTAATCAAGCCTGACCCATCATACAAATTCAAAGATAACCCATTGGACCTAAATCCAGCAGCAAGAGGTAACCCTTTGAACTTTATTATAGTTTGCCAACAACACACCCAAGTATCAGTTCTACACCCAAGTCCAGCTACTTAGTTTGCCACACTCAACATCAAACCAAGTCCAATAGTAAGCTTAGCAAATACACACGCCATACCTATACTCAGTTACAAAAAAAGAAATTCAACTTCTACTGCTTCCTAATTTCAAAGACACAACGAGAAGTTCAGCAAACCAGAATGATTGCAAGTAACAAAAATTTGTCGCTCTCATACTTCGAACTGTAGAACCAACCACACACTATATTGAAACAAACCTGTACATAAACTTGATCTCCCAACGGCTACCAAGAACTCAAAACCAGGGAAAAAGGCAAGTCCAACAAAATCCAGACCTCACAATTGAATCACCAAATTATTTAACCAAAAATTAAACAAGAACTGTAAAATTAAAACACAACTCACTGCTATGGTCATCCCCAAAGAACGGAAGATTATACAAAACTTAATAAAAATAAAAAATAAGAACTACACAGGAATCATTTGAATAAACAGGGCTCCGCTGATTTTGGCTCTTGACACGCACACTTGGATACGATCAACATCTGAAGTCGACAAAATACCCAGATACGAACACACGATTGGACAGGAACAGATCCCTATAACCTAATTGTACTCTGTTCAGTAACTATTCCCTCAAGAATTCATAACATAAAATCTTCGATCATAAGGAAAATAGGGAAAATACCTGAGAAACGAATATGCTCTGAAGTGAAACACCAATCCAGGAGGTCTGACACGTCTCCTTGTGTCCATTTATGATTTCAGGTTCTTCTATAATATTTTATCGAACAATTTAAAGGCAGATTAGAACATTCCTCTATAATTTCATTCAAAATTTAGGAACAGAAGATCAAGAACACGAACTAATTCTCCATAATTCGGTTTGGATCCAAACATTTCCAACCAGATCATCAAAATCCAATCGAACTTATCAATCTGACAAAATTAAATAAAAAACCAGGGATCGACCATGCAGAATCAAGATTCAAGAATTCATTACCTAAATAAGAGGAATTCAACGATATAGAACTCACCGTCAACCAGAGATCGGGCCAGTCGAGGATGATTTCTTATCCGATCGTGATCGCTCCGATCGATTGGTTAGAACCACACGTTCGATCGAGTTTAGATTGATCACCGGAGGAAGGAGACGTCGATAAGAGACGAGAACGATCGTCGTCACCGCCGCTAGTCGTTGCAACACTGTGGGAGACCATGCCTAGGCAGAGGGAAACTTCGCCATCATCAGAGAAAAGCTCGCGGCTGAGCTTCAAGAGAAAAGAAGGAAGCACTGCCGTGGACTCGGGGCTATCGGTCGTGGAGGACGATGATGCGTGCCGCAGAAACTCGCCGCCGAGTTCCGGTCACCGAGAAGAGGTCGCCGGAGAAGATCAAGGAGGATGTCACCTGGTCGTCGTCGCTCATCGTTGTTGAAAGAGAAGGATCGTCGGAGGAAAATCGTCCACCGTCGCTGCTGACCAGGGGGAGCCGTCGTTGCCGCTCAGTCGTCGGTAACGGAGGTCGTCACTGTCGTAGATCGTGGAGGTGGTCTCCGCTCATCTAGGTGGGGCGTCGCCATGGTCGCCGCCGCCATCTCCACCGTCTTCATCGTGAAGGAAAATTAGGGTTAGGGTTAAGATGTGATTTGAAAAAAAATGAAGAGCTCTACACCTCAGAAGTTGGCCGAGATAAGAAACAGTCTCTCCCTCTCTCCATTGCACTTAAATATGGTTAAGGAAAAAAAGTACCTATTTGCAATAACCCCCTTGGGACTTAAATTAATTACATAAAAACCCCGAAAGTTGTTAAGTGTTTGTTATATTTGTTAGAAACGATTGTTATGGTTATTGGGACCACTCCTAGCTAGTTAGGAACTTGGGAAACACTCAAAATTAGTTATTTGTTTAAATAAAGACTTTCCTTTCGAAATACTAATTATGAAATCAAATAAGGGAGACAAACTCGAAGGTAATTTATTCTTTCAGTTAATATATATATATATATATATATATATATATATATATATATATATATATATATATTAAAATATTACAAAATTTACTGAACTGGGAAGGTGGGATTACAAATCTTCCCCCCTTAGAAAAATTTTGTCCTCAAAATTTCAAAGAGTAGCACCTTACAGTAATGATACAAAGTACAAAATCAATTAAGCACATGTGTGAATTCGATCAATGACTGAGTGCGGAAATCTAAGGATTTGAAATGACACAATAATAGATAAAATGGTATGATTGACAATGGACGAAAAAAAAAAATTTGGCATGTACGCGGTAAAACGAACTTAAATTAAGGCCAAGTACGATAATTATATACAAGGAGTTGATATAATGTGATTTCACAATGACCAAGAATTTAAATGGGAGCAAAGTGACCTGAATTTTAATTGCAAGTAGGAGTAAATCCATGAAGGCACGGACTACTAAGCACGATCAAAATTGATAGTTTAATAAAAGTGGACTAGAACAAGATAGGAAAATCATGGTCAGATAGTGATTTAAGATCGAAGTTTAGACAAGACACAAATGAAGTACGGAATCAAAATCTAGCAATGTATAATTGAGGAAATCAAATGATCTATTGATAAAATGCTAGAAGGGAAATTAGCAAGGGTTGATGGAGAAAATGTACGAAATACCTAGGAGGTATTAATGTCAAGTCAAGGTAACGTGTAAGGATTCTCGAAATATCAATAACCATATGAAAAGGGAATATAGTTTCCATACTACCCGAGAACACATAGGTATTTGAAATTACTTTGCTTAGAATCCCTACCCCGCCGGTATATATATGACTGCAATGGACTTTTCGGCCCCGTGACCCAAATAACAATATGTCACCGAATATTCTGTCAACCTTATCCATTTCCAACAATCATTGACAAAACAACCCAAGAGATCCAAATATGAAGAATATGACAAAGTCTCAATAATACTCGAAACCTATGAATGTCTTAAATCACTTCAACTTAGAATTCATGCCTCGCCAGTACGCTACTGGCTGCAGTGAACACTAGTATCCGTAGTCCAGAAAATGACTACAGCGCGTAACTGCCACGCCCCAATAGATCATCGAATAGTCTCTCAACTTTATTCATAGGAATTTAAAATTTCAAGAATTCAAAATGAGTTTCGGTAGTCTATGTCAAGATAAAAGGTGATGCTATCTGCCTCCTTAGAAAACAAAGGGTTTCACTAGTTACCAAGAAGCAACAAGGATTCAACCAGGAGTAGTGAGTACAAAGGACAAATTGGAAGATTTTAAAATCTCAAACAAGGAATCAAAATTTCAAATAGTAATCAAAATTTCAACTAAAATTCGGAATGGTAACAAGATCCCGTATATGGAATGTTGTCCCGAAGGGATAACAGAGTCCCGAAGGATGAACAAAAACAAGGCATCAGATAAAAGACAAGGTTTCAAAATAAGGAATAAAATCTCGTATCGCAAACAAGGTTCAACAATATCTCAATAACCACGAAATCTCAGACAAAATTTCAAAGGGAAAACATCCTCCAATAGAATGCGAGGCCTCAAATAGAGAACCAATATCAACAAAGTTGTGATTAGAAAATAAACTCTCGAATAGGAAATCTTGACGAGAAAATAAGGTATCGATATAGGGAACAAGGTCTCATCGAGTCGTGAGTAGGAACTGAAGTTTTAAAGTCTAGAAAATCTTGAATATGAGACAAAATCACAAACGAAAGCAAAGTCTCGAAATAAGAAATGGAATCTCAAAATCTCGAATAGAATCGAGGTCCTGAATACAGCAAATTCCAACAAGCCCTAAATATAAAATTGAACCCCGAGTAGAAGACAAAATTACGATTTGTAACAAGTTCTGAATATGAAACAAAATTCTTAATAGAAACTAGAAGAGGAAACAAGGTTACGAAGAGAGAATGGAGGAGTACCAATCAATGAATAAGAACAAGGTTCTGAATTATGAATACAAAGCAAATCAAAATAGGTGAAGCACAGTCATGATTAGAGAAAAATTCTTAAAATGGAAACAAAGTCACAAATAGAAAGCAAAGTCTCATACAGAGAATGAGTCAAATCTCAACTAGGAAACAAAATCTTTAAAATCTTCAAAGGAAACGTCAACAATGTCCTGAATAGGACGAAGCTTAAATAAGGCTTCGAATGAGGAATAAGGTTTCGAACTAAATCTCGAGTCGAGATTAAATCCTATTTAACACGAAGTTGGATAAAGGAACAAACAAAATTTCCAAATAGGAGCCATCACTAGAAAACAAGGTCATGAATGAATATACAAACGGTATCAAATAATGGATTTCAAACAATTATCGAATTGTGGATCTGAAACAAGTTTACCAAAATAGGAAACAATATCTCGAAATAAGTTTCGAATATCAATCAAGGTTTCAGACAAGAAGTTTTAAGAAATGATCTAGGTGTTAAGAGGAATTTAAGGGAGACTGGATGATGAATCACGATCCATGGTTTTCTCCAACCATGAAAAAGAATCTTCTGTCTTCAATATGTCTTCAGTATTCCTCTGGGACTGCAATCACTTCAATCTTCTTTAACTGTCCTAACGTAGACTGGTTCCTGCAGTAGTGCTCCATGTGATTGCTGAATCTGAAGAGGTGGGTCCCCTTGCTGTAGTCCTGATGCTCCTCGTTCTTGTCCTTGGATAGTGTGATCAACGGTCTCTGGGCAATCCTTGACTTGATGGGCAGGCGATCCGTAGTACAAGCATAACCTCCGTCTTTTGCGGCACTTGTTGTAGTGGTATCCTAGGCGGCGGCAGAAATTGTAATCGGTTGTTGGCAAGATTTGAGTCTGAATCTCCCGCTAGTGCTGGAGTGCAGGGCCTCTGATAGGAATATACGGCTGTTGGCGTGCTGGCTGCTGAGTTCCTGATGCTCCTCAGCCTTTGTGATCCGTAACTTGCTGGCAATCTTTTATTTGGTGGGCAGAAGATCCATAGGATAGGCAGAGTCCAAGTATTCTGCGGTACTCCTCGAAGCGGTGTCCTGGATAGCGACAGAAAACATTAATGGTCATCATCTGAGTCTGATGACGCTGCTGATGAGGTACTGTCTGAGTGTGGCAATGCTTTGCGGATCCATAGTAGTTGCTACTTCCGCCTCAAGTCTTTATCTCTCTCTTGGTCTTCAACTTTCGTCTTGTTCTATTGTCTATGCTACGTTCTGAATCTCCTGGCTGGTGGCTCCAATTTTTTTTAGAGGAGTTGGGTCCTCATTGACTTGGATGATCTTCAGTGGCTGCTCCAGGTTCTTGATCTGCTCCTCGGTGTAAGATATGTGCTCGGTGTCGGAGAAGTCCAAGATCTGGAAATCAGAATTCCTTCCTGGCTCGGAGAGTGTATCCACAAGTCTGGCTTGGAAAAGGGATAGCCTGCTACCTCTGGTGGTCTAGAAACTCTCCAAACATCTCCGTCAACTGCGTACTACCCATGGGGATAGTAAGGTGATAGAAGGTAGTGGAAGCTCGAAACCCTAAAGTGTAGGTAGATCGATTGTTTCGATGCCGCGTGCTTTTGGGCTGTCTGAAAAACAGAAAACTGTTAAAATAAACTAGACCTAAAAACAACAAGTGTTTATAGAATATCAATATACCCGATGTACCCGATTTCCTATGATATGATCAAGTTTCCCTAGTTTAACAAGTCCCCCAATAGTACACTAATACCGAGGTACCATTAGGATAGACCTGCATGGGCCACCACTAAAAACATGTCACGACCCGCTCCCGAATAATCGAACACGAGTCGGACACGCCCAGCCTACGTTGGAAGACTCAACAAAGTAAGCTGTACCAAGCTAGGGAAACTAACAAGTCATTATGAATAAGTACAAATCACAGCATCTATAAACGATCCCACAAAGATCACCATCACTACACCAAAATGCATGTATTGTAACGGTCTAAACGTGTTACCAAAATTAATTCTAACGGGTAAATTCCGTGAGTATATAGGCGTGGGTAATAAACTAACAGCCTTTCTAACGGATCATGTCCGTTAGTATGTCAACTATTCTAACGGCTATAGGTGTTAGTGATTATTTTTCTAACAGGCTTATTGCAGTATATAGAATTGAAAACTAACGGGTTGTGACCGTTAGTATATTTTAAAAAAGGGAAAAATAAATAAATTTAGGATTCAATACTAACGGAAATGGGACGTTAGTAATAACTAAAAATGGAAAAAAAATTAATTTTAGAATACTAATAGATCACTAATAGAGATGTATAGAACATGTCAAAGACAATTGTACAATACACAAAAAACTTTGTGGTAGACCAAAAAGGATGAATTGCATCCTGATATGAGACAATTATGGACTTTATCTATGATAACAAAAAATACATTGATAGATTTCTCACATAGATAATGATTGAATACATATATCCTTTGTACAATCAAAAAAAAATAAAGCTCAATATATTTCAGTGCATAGCTACCCAAACTACTGTAAACATAAGCACAAACATAGAAAGTTGTCTACAAAATGCATTTTAGTCAAAAGTATCCACATATAGAAGCCTACTAACTACTCATCACACAAGTGAAGCCCACTCTCGACTGCCTCTTTCATCCAACAAACGAAGAACCTAACATGATGAAATGGTGTGGTTACTTGTTCGACCTTAAGCCTGCATATATAATCAAGGGCACATTGCACATCTGAAACAACAAAAATGAAATAGAAAAATTAAAACAAAAGCAAGGGATAATATCATGTATCTTTACATTTCAAGAAAACAACAATATCATGTAAGAATACCGAGTAATGTTCTGCATATACTTACCAACCCGGGAAATAAAAGAAGCAGTATCAAATTGTCACCATGGGATAAAATATCAAATATCGGTAATTATATGTAAGGATGGCTTCCATTATCTACATACATAGTATCAGTCTGTGATCGACAAATGTGAAGTAGGGAAGAGTTCACCAACAAAAAACATGGCCTTATTCCTATATTACCTCTGGGACTATTGTAAAGAGGAAATTTGGGATTTTCCTACCATCTCTCTGGTAAAAAGGCAATTGTATAAGGAGAAAAGCCTATGCTCTCAGTCCTGACTATATCACCCAATACAAGTAACTCCTGAAATAATAGGACAACCCAGGGAAACTTGACATAGTAAAAAAAGCATAGAAAGAGAGAGAACAAGCGGTCAAGAGGTTGAAACTTCTGCCAGCAGTGGAGTCTAATAAACTTAAAGTTGCAAATAATACCTGATGGGTAAATGTCAGTAGGTTGTCTTCTTGTCTTCTAGTTGTCATATACTCTCCTTATGCCTGAGACAATCATGAAGAGTATTCTTAACTGCAATTTAACATCTTGTATATTCTGTCATACACAGTCACAAAGATGCCAGTTTGAAATATTTCATTCTCTCGTTAGTTAATATAAGTGAGGAACTGAAGATGCCTGCAATGTTTATGAGCACATGAACTATCTGGCTATTTAAATTTTTTTTACTTCTGAATCATTCAGTACAAGCTAAAACCGATACTTGAACTGATGAAACTGACCAGTTGTAACAATAGCTTGTATTGTCGGCTGATACCTGAATTGTTGATACCTCCGATAATAGTGCCAATAAGAAGGGTCCAAAACTGACTTCGATAAGAAAGGTTGAATGATAAATTTGATAGGAGACTTATTTAAAGGAAAAAGTAACACTGACAATTGTTTGCCCTCAAATTTTATCTTCTCCTCTCCTTGATCTTAACCTCTTCCTCCTGATTCAAGAACTTGTTCAGCAAATTTGGATCCAATGGGTTGTCAACTGAAAAGAACCTTGGCAATGAAGTTCTCATCAACCAGTACATTATTTGTTTTAAAGTCTCTATGTACAAAAGAATATCATAAAATAACTCTACAACATTTGCAACCAAAGAAATAAAGATATGTTGTTACAAGATGCTTGATTGATCTAATTTGCATCTACTCTCCAAGATATAAAACTGAAGGAAAATAATATAATTTAAAAACAATAAACTAATATGTCATAATTTATTGCAAACATTATTCATAATATTATGAATATTATGAATATTATAATGTCTATGAATAACCTATAACTCCTCTATGAAATGAATGACATTGATATCAGGATTAAAAAATTCCAATTGGCTTATATACCTTCTCGGCTGAACTGGATGTCCTTGCAAAGTCATGGTCCTCATATTTTTCAAAAATCCTACATGGTTAAAAATTTAAAATAAAGATTTAGATTACTATCCAATATAATAGCATTGAAAGCAAGTCGTTTTCTTAATAAAATAAACTCTATCATCAATAAAAACAACTGAACAAGGGAAGCTAGCTAGACTACGAAGGCAATAGATGTAAGAGTAAAGGGCTATGTTGCATGCAATAAAAGTAACTCTATCAAACGTCTCCATATCAAAACATATCAAAACGTCTCCATATCAAAACATATCCATATGCAATAGATGTAAGAGTAAAGGGCTATGTAGTACTCAAAATATATAACACAGTTCTTCACCAAATCTGGTTTTTTGTACAAGGCCTTAATACCAACAAAGTACATGCGGCCCTAAACATAACAAAAGTAGTAATTGCAATACGTAACAAAGCTATGGTAGCAAGAACAAAAGGACTGATAAATGGACAAATAATCATCATCAATTATTGTACATTTATAAAAATTTGTATGTCGCTGTAATAATAAATAAACATAACCAGAATTCCACAATACAAAATCCTAAAACTTTTCATAGTGGCCAACTCCCAAGTTGACCTCAAGTTTAGATTACATTATGATTAAAGCTTTCCAACGGAAAGGAAGACAATCTTGTTATATCACAAAGAAACACTATACTTCCAATTCAAATACCAAAGGATCATAATGAAAACATTATAAGTGGTATACTGAAAGCAAAAGACTAGTAGTGGAAACAAAATAGAAGAGATAAGAATCACCCCGACATTATATACTTTTGCTCTAAATAAAAGCAAGCAAAAGGGAAATCAGCCCCGGAATGACACAATGTCGCCCAAGATATCATAGAAATGGTTTATGTTGATCTTCTCTCTCCCGGAGTATATAGCTTCGGAACTTCCACCCGTCGCTCCCTGGGCAGCCATCTCCACAAGCATATACACCTTCTTTATGGGCATCTGAAACATCGTAAGTTAAACAGCCAACTCAGCATATTACTTAAAATCATTCACAGTTTTAAAACATGGTTTTTGTTTCCTGTGCAAAACATTTTAAAAATAAACATGGTAACTCCTGTCATTGCAAGGTGTTAGGACTTAGGTGTAGAAAGCATGAGTGTTCAATGTGTGCGTGAGTTTACTGATCTAAAGAAAAAAGAATCTGTCATTGCCAGACTAGTAGCAAATGAACACCAAATAGACGTAGCAGATGTACATCTTGCTACACAAGGGAGCAAGAATCCAAAAAGTTTGGTCATAGTTAAGTATACAGTGAACTTGGTTTCAGGAAAATATTTTCATAAACTTAAATTGCACGAAAATGTGTGCCACTAGAAGAAACTAATCAAGAAGAAAAAGAAACTCACATTATCCAATGCCTCTGATGCTGAATCAATATCGTCATCTGCAAATACATTAAGGCCTTCCAATACCTGCACAAGGGTTGAGATTGGAACTTTGAATTAGGATGTCATTTGTACTTCCAGCCACATTTTGCAATTAATTTCACCATATAATGAAACCAGCAATATCATTAGACTCATTAAAAAAAATTGCTAGAAACTAATCCATCTGGTACCCTTTAGGTCAAAGATTTTTACAAGAATGATGGTCCGGAAATCGTATTCTCTGGTCTATAAAACCTTACTGTTAAGTCAGCAGAAAGGGGGCATAAAGTCAACTGGCATACAACATGATTGCAGAAAACAAGGCACGTGCCACAACCATAATGAAACCAGCAATATCTTTAGACTAATTCAAAAAAATGGCTAGAAACTAACTACATATCAAAACTAACTACATTGATCCTGTTTTCCACCTACATTACCTCTATCAGTTGATTTAGGCTTTACAGAGGATTGATTCTATATTCAATAAAATATAACCAAATAAAATAAGGAGGGAAGAATAAAAATTTAGATTCAGATTAGCAAAAGGTCAATTGCATATGAAGTTGTCAAGGTACTCGGTAGGTGATGTTCGCCTTGTTATTGGAATAATTCTTAGTCATGGCACTAAATTGAAGACAAAGTAAGGATCAACAGACATTTCAAAAAAGAAGACGCGAAGTTCGAGAGGAAAGAAATTAAAGGAAGATGCTATAAACATTAATATATTCACATATATTCATTAATTGTTTAATCTCATCACCGTCTGAGACCAAACAGATGATGGTAGTGATTACCAACTCAACATGTACAACAACAAATGTTAGGCTACTTTCCAAATAATAATAATAATATAATAAAATAAACCGTTGGCAGAGATTTCTTTGGGATGATCTGGCCTCTTTGCTTCATCCCTTAAGCCAACAAAAAAAGAACAATTATATTGAAAATAAATTCCTTTTGCACATCCATAAAAAAAGGAAATAAATTTGGAGACTTTGGAGATTCCCTGTTTACTCATCAAGTGGTCTCAAAGTGAACAATCTACATATTTTACCCTATTTATTCCTTAGTCAATTTCCATTGCTTGATTTGAGTAACCATCAGAGTATACTTACTTGGGCTGTGTTCAAATTGTCAGCATATATGCCTCACAAAAGAAATGTACAATAATCTATATGTCGAGTACTTTTGGTTATAATAATAATTACAAAACTTTGGGATATCACTACTGTCCATCTTGTTCTCACAAATCTGCATATTGTCTTTCTTTCTTAGGAAAAACAAAACCTCTCCATTTAAGAACCGTAATACTTATTAATATCAAGAGAAGTCACTAGGAAGATGTAAAATGTTCAGTTGCTCCAAATTATCTCGATAAACGACCGAAACAAGCTTTCCAAATAATAGACAAGCCTAATTGGTAACCATAGAGAGTTAACCTTCCAGAGTCATTTAATGTTTTCCATTATTGGTTCAACTATCTTACATACATTTCTTTTCAAGATATCTGTCTCCCAATTGATGAAGGCCCCAATATGTACTCTTTTTTTGAGATATATGGGTAAACACTAAGTAAGCTCGCCTCAATCCAGCATTCAACCAATTTACTATTGCCTGCTATCCAAACACTATCCACAAGCAGGTTCACTCATTCAAATTCTTTAGTTAAAATCATCAAGTATAGAGATGCCATCCTCTTTATTAGGATATTACTTGTATTTCTATATTCTGCAGAACTTACAAGTAATGTCACTTTTTGTTTTCTTCTTTATTTACGTTGCCAAGTGCACAGTACATGAAAAGGTTATCTTACAATATAAGACTAAGAAATGTGGCTAATTAATCACATCCTTAAAGTCACTTCGCTTTCTATACTACACTAGTTTAATTCTAACTATGAGCAAAATTCATTCCCCATTGTGTATAACACTAGTTTGAATTCTTACTATAAGCAAAATCCTAATCTCTTTTTATATTACAACAGTTGATTTTGGGTATGAGCAAAAGCCAGTTCCTTATGAACACCCAAAATAAAAACAGGTTCATATATGTAAACTAGTGCCCTGGATAAAATAGCACCAAACAAAGCAAAATTGTGGCAACTTCCATAAAAAAATTCACCAAGAAAATAGTGCCCTCTAAAAATGACATTGTTTACCTGACTCAAGCCAACACCAATAAATCATGTAAAACTAAAAGTTCAAAGAAAATAGTAATTTATAAGAATGGACAAAATCAGAACAATAATAATAAATATAAAAGCATGATTTGAATGAGATTTATGCTTTGGACACGAAGAATGTATCAGAATTTTTTGTGGATTGGGAGAAAATTACAATAATTATGCTACAGGATTTACCTTTGAATATGGAGGAAATATTAGAGACACATTACAACCGGTCCAAAAAATGTGAACCCTACTAACCATACAAAAAATAAATAAATAAAGAGAACTCACCACGAGAGAGTCGGACAGCCGCAGGTGGACGACGCAGGTGGACAACGTCGCCTATATGTCACTGCAGGTGGGCGGCCGCTGCAGATGGACGGCCGCTGCAAGTGGACAACCGCTTCTAGTGGACGGTTGCCACAGGTAGACGACCCCCAAAGGTGCACGATGCGCTAGAGGTTAGGGTTTTTAAATTGAAGGGAGAGAGAATGAATAGTTGAGGGAACTTGTGAGAGAGAGAGAATTGATTTGGGGGTTGGGGGTGTATATTACGAAATTGGAGAAAAAAGAAATTTTGCCGCTGAGTTTTGGTTGTGCGCCAAAAAATTTCACTTATGAAAATTTTAGGGTGAGGGGGGATTAATAACTGGTTTCTTATTTCTATTAAATAATAGTAAATGGTTACAAAGAGAAAAAAGTATATTTGTAACGACTAAGTAAATTCTAACGGTTGTACCGTGTTACTAGTTTGTAACGGGTTACACCCGTTAGAAACTAAAAAAAGGGCCGTTAGAAATTAGGCAATTTGGTGTAGTGCATAATCCACAAATCCATATATAAAGGTACCAGAGTCAACAGGAATGAAATATGCTATAAACTCTAAAAACAATATCTAGGAGTAAAGCTAAGTTGTCTAAACCTAAAGACTCCAGCTAAGTCATGTCTCCATCCTGCTCAGCTAAGATCCCGGCTCTGGCCCATAGGGTAGAATAATATCCTGCAAGTATACCTGCAACTTATCCAATCAAGAGCGGAGCAAGTACAATTCTAGGTAATGAACAAGAACATCACGATATGGAAATGCGTACAGGAGAATATGAAATATAAATACAGGAAAAGAACATGAAGGTACAGGAATGTAAGTACAAGAAGTAAAGTACAGGAATGTAAAGTACAGGAATGTAACTATGAACCTGAAAGTACAAGACATAACGAAGTGCACCATATTTGAAATACAACTAGCCTATGTGACCGGCTGGGTGAGTACAGGAGCATGTATAGGAGTACATGAATATCGGTACGGCTTAGGACCCGCGTGCACGATGCGAGGCCTAAGCTATCTACATGAATATAGTAACCAGGATTTGGTCACATAGCTAGTGTATTTTTCCACCGACACAAGTAAGTACAAGAACATGAAATACAGGAGTACAAGATATCGTGTCATGACGTGTCACAAGGAGAGTACAAGATATGCAAATGCACAAGATCGTAGAAAAGTACTTGCCTTGCTCTGGGTGATCGAGAGGAGAGAAGTAATGTTCACTAAGTCCACTTGAAGCAATTTTGTTATTTTAATTAAAATCTAGATGAGGGAAACTAACTATTATTTAAGTAATATCAAATACCACAACTAGTTAATTATTGACTAATTTGTTAAATATATCCTTAGTTATTTGATTACACCAGCTACCAACCTAATAAGATAGTAAATACTATTTAAAACATTTGCTTAACAAAAAGGAACATTTGGACTATTATGATAAAGTTACTAAGGATAAATCATTATATCAATAGCGCACTACCAATAACCAACCTACACTCTATTGACAGACCAAAACCAAGATAGAAATCATGAAATCAATTATTAACATGGCTAATTCATGCCTAACCCATCTTACAAATTCAAAGAGAACCCATTGGACCTAATCCAACAGCAAGAGGTAACCCTTTGAACTTCATTAAAGTTTGCCACCAACACACCCAAGTATCAGTTCTACACCCAAGTCCAGCTACTTAGTTTGCCACACTCAACATCAAACCAAGTCCAACAGTAAGCTTAGAAAACACACACGCCATACCCATACTCCAGCTGCTAAAAAAGAAATTCAACTGCTACTGCTACTGCCCCAATTTCAAAGACACAACGAGAAGTTCAGAAACCAGAATGGTTGCATGTAACAAAAATTTGTCCCTCGCATACTTCGAACTGCAGAACCAACCACACACTATATTAAAACAAACCTGTACATAAACTTGATCTCCCAACGGCTACCAAGAACACAAAACCAGGGAAAAGGCATGTCCAACAAAATCTAGACCTCACAATTGAATCAATAAATTATTTAACCAAAATTAAACAAGAACTGTAAAATTAAAACACAACTCACTGCTATGGTCATCCCCAAAGAACGAAGATCATACAAAACTTAATGAAAATAAAATAAGAACTACACAGGAATCATTTGAATAAACAGGGCTTCGTTGATTTCAACTCTTGACACGTACACTGGGCACGATCATCATCTGAAGTCGAAAAAATTCCCAGACACGAACACACGACTGGACACGAACAGATCCCTATAACCTGATTGCACTCTATTCAGTAACTATTCCCTCCAAATTCGTAACATAAAATCTTCGATCACAAGGAAAATGGGGAAAATACCTGAGAAACAATCTGCTCTGAAGTGAAACACCAATCCAGGAGGTCTGATACGTCTTCTTGTGTCCAGTTATGATTTCAGGTTCTTCTGTGATATTTTATCAAATAATTTAACGGCAGATTAGAACATTCCTCTATAATTTATTTCAAAATTTAGGAAGAGAAGATCAAGAACATGAACTAATTCTCCCCAATTCGGTTTGGATCCAAACATTTCCAACCCGATCATCAAAATCCAATCGAACTTATCAATCTGACGAAATTAAATCAAAAACCAGAGATCGACCATGCAGAATCAAGATTCACGAATTCATTACCTAAATAAGAGGAATTCAGCGATAAAGAACTCAACGTCAACCAAGATCGGGCCAGCCGAGGATGATTTCTTGTCCGATCGTGATCGCTTCGATCGATTGGTTAGAACCACACTTCGATCGAGTTTAGATTGATCACCGGAGGAAGGAGACGTCGATAAGAGACGAGAATGATCGTCATCGCCGCCGCTAGTCGTTGCAATACCGCGGGAGACTATGCCTAGGCAAAGGGAAACTTCGCCATCATCCTCGCCATCATCGAAGAAAAGCTCGCGACCGAGCTTCAAGAGAAAAGGATGAAGCACTGCCGTGGACTCGGGCGATCGATCGTCGAGGACGATGATGCGCGCCGCAGAAACTCGCCGCCGAGTTCAGGTCATCGAGAAGAGGTCGCCGAAGAAGATCAAGGAGGATGTCATCTGGTCGTCGTCGCATCACCGTTGAAAGAGAAGGATCGCCGAAGGAAAATCGTCTACCGCCGCTGCTGACCAGGAGAAGCCGTCGTTGCCGCTCAGTCGTCGGAAACGGAGGTCGTCAGTCGTGGATGGTGGAGGTGGTCTCCGCTTATCTAGGTGGGGCACCGCCATGGTCGCGGTAGCCATCTCCACCGTCTTCTTCGTCAAGGAAAATTAGGGTTAGGGTTAAGATATGATTTGGGAAAAATGAAGAGCTCAGCTCCTCAAAAGTTGGCCGAGATGAGAAATAGTCTCTCTCTCTCTCCACTGCACTTAAATATGGTTAAAGGAAAAGAGTGCCTATTTGCAATAACCCTCTTGGGACTTAGATTAATTACATAAAACCCCGAAAGTTGTTAAGAGTTTGTTATATTTGTTAGAAAAGGTTGTTATGGTTATTGGGACCACTCCTAGTTAGGCAGGAACTTGGAAAACACTCAAAATTAGTTATTTGTTTAAATAAAGACTTTCCTTTCGAAATACTAATTATGAAATCAAATAAGGGAAACAAACTCGAAGGTAATTTATTCTTTCAATTAATATATATATATATATATATATACATATATTAAAATATTCCAAAATTTACTGAACTGGGAAGGTGGGATTACAAGCACTGTCCCATGCGTTCTGCGATTGTTGAAGTCAAATAGCCTACGATCTCAAGGCTCGTCATATAAAGTATGACTTGGACAATAGTGTCGCACAGAACACAAATTGGTTTAAGGCACGAGCTACGGTTGTTTTGATGATAGATATGCTACGGTCTATGGTACACAAAGGAACACGTTTGTTCAAGTCAAATTGGAAGGCTATATAGTAGTCATTCCCTGGGTTTCAAAATATGAAATGTTCATGCGACCGTTTGTCGCCGAGACCGATCCCGTGGCTTGGGAGTCTCTCATAAAATATGGAAAGCACGGTCATGAATAAAGAAGGACATGGTAAATCGAGTTGATTCTTGTATAGTCATTGGACAACTTGTCCATAAGGGCAGTTCCTTGAACGATCGTCGGAGCACCGGGTTCATGTCGGCCTAGAAGGAATATAAGATATTACGGCCTTCAACGACGATGCGACTCGCATTGAAGTAAACCGTTACAATATAGGCTGCGGGACCATTCGGTGGTGTTTACAACTCGTACACGAATTGTCACCATATGCAAAGATCTAGTATAGATTGATATTGCTAGTGACCTCTCATATAGATGAGTCAGCATAAAAGCGACTATCCGCGTGCATGCCTTTGGATTGAGTCGAGTATATGTGCACGACACCAATGAGTCCAGTTAAATGTGTGCACGGGTTATAACACAATATTTGGGCCTAAGATTTGGCTGCAACGAGCACACCGTATTTTGGTACGAGATATGGCGTCGGGAGTTTGTGTCATTGACACTAAGTTCACAAGTCTTATTTGAGTCAGTTGATATGTTGAACAAGGAAGATCGCGAGGCAATAATATGGATAAGTTATGTTAAGTTGTGAGGCACTGCCTCGATTATGTTACACGAAGTAATTAATGGCACGACCGTGTCATGATGCACCAAATAGGCCAGACGTCTATATCCTAAAACTGACCCTAAGACAAGATTAGAAAGACAATCAAAAGGATATGTTGCACAAAGTAAAATAATGTGTCAATTTTGTATGGGTGGGCGAGGAGCTCACACCACCAGTATAGTTGAGTACTGACACCCATACAGTGTTTATGTGCAGGCACAGGTTGAAGATTAATCGACGCAAAGCTGGCTTGGATACGTCGAGGCATGGAGTTCCTTGGCGTTTCGAGGCATGCAGCCGTATGGAGTGAACTTATACGAGACATAATGTATGGACATCACCTTCCAAAGCATCCACAAGTTGTAGCCTTAAAGCTTGTATCGAGAGATGTGAGAGAGAGAGCAGAGTGACTTATATTATGAGAAGAGTGAGACTGAGTGATTGTAATCATGGCCACGTGCCACATTGTAATCTTTGTTTCAATATAAATAAAGAGTTCTCATTTTGTGTACTCATGTTGTCTTCATTATTCAATGTTTATGCTTGGTACTTCTGTGTGACGACCTTGTCGCTTAGCCTGCAATCGGCCATTATGGAACACGTCTTGCATGAGCGCAACTTAGCCTCATGCGGCATCATGTCTTAGTGAATAAGATCGGTCCTATAGGATCGGGCATGACAAAAAGTAGGGTGACGGATGATAGTTATCAGTGCAGTAGGATGATGAGCCATCATACACTGAATGTCTGTAATTGCATTTCTTAAGACCTGAACCTAAGAAATGTAGCAGAAGTCGGTATCATATAACGAGTCAGATCAGCCTGAGGCTGCTGTCCCTGAAGAGTAACAAAAGTATCGAACTGCTGATACACCTCATAAATAGTGTGACCCAGGACTGCAGGGGCTCGATCAGCTGGAGCGTCCGATGGGGCTGCAACTGGAGCTAGAGGAGGTGGAGGTGGAGAATCACTAGGAGATGTAGGAATCTTCTAGACCTAAATAGCTCTAAGGCATTCTAGAGATAGGACAAGACTGTAAAGGAATAGCAAATTTTTAGAAGATTGTCGTCAGATGCATAGGATAGAGGAGGTTACGACCTACTCTTCGATAGTTGATCATGAGAGCCAACATAGAAAAAGAAAAGAAAATCTCAAAGTGAATTTGGTACATTGCGATAATTCCAAATACGTCACATAGATCCCGCCTTTGGTAAAAGAGGTAAAATAATGATATGATATAACTCATAGAAATGTTGGTTTAAGTAACGTACGTACAATCGTCTCTAAGAAACTAGATCAGGATGACACAACGCAACTTTGAATGATTCAAGAGTCTTGTCGCCAGGAAATTGAACTTAATAATGTCGACAAGAGCATCACCGTTGTTCAACATTTGAAAATATCGCTCAAGTTATCAAAATTAAATCCAAATTCCATCCCGCTAATGTATGAATGGATGTAGTCGTCGGATTCTTGTATGTTACAATAAAACATAAAAACTGCATTTTCGTGAATCGGATTTGAAACTTCTAAAAATTTAAGAAAAACTAGATTTTTGAAAGTGTTCAAATATTCCAAAAACGGGTAAATTAATTGTTTTACCTGGATAGATCCGGTATCGAAATGATCAAACCAATGGGTAGATCTCTCTACTAAATAAATAGTATCGGATCATAATCTTTATCGTCATCAAGATGAGAGGACTAAAGAGATTAACGGGTTCATGTTCAAACGTAGAAGATGAGGCAGCATCCCTACTCTTCTTTCTATTAAACACCCTAGGTGCCATTGTAAAATTGAAAGAAAAAATAGAAGATTATACCTCAAAAATGATCAAAGATGGAAGATAATGCCTTCAGAACGCCTTAGATCCAAGGAAGTTCGAGTTGGGAAGCTTTAGAAGGAGTTTCTAGGATCTAGGCAGTACAACAAAAAAATAATTTTATGACGGCTAAAAACCGTCATAAATAATATTTTATAACATTTTTTTGTAAGCCCGCAGGCATTATAAAAATCAGTGTTATAAATTCTAAAAATGTTAGAAATACTCTCTTCATATATAACATTTTTTCCTAAAAACGTTATATATAATTTGAACATGTATAACACTTAATTTCCAAGGTGTTATAAATGTGTTTCATATATATAACATTATTTCAAAGCGTCATATATATGAAATCTACATATAACGGTTTTTTAAAACTGTTATACACACACATATATAGATATATCACCTGTGAAAGCGTTACAAAAAAACAATGGTCAATATTAACCAATTCCAATTTTTCATTTCAAAACAAACAACATAAAATATTAAATTTAACAAATTTGAAACATTCATTTTGAATTAAACATATCACTCAATCCAGTCCCAAACACACATACTAACCATTCTAGAATTACAATTACATACTAGAGTTGTGATATTAAATTAAATCCCATTCAAATTTTATTAACAGAATAAACAACAAAAAAATTATTCATTTCCTAGACTGCTCAAAAAAGAAACCATATTAAATGTTGTCATGCTTCAACTCTCTTCTTAGTCTATATCTTGTTGACAACACTATCAGCAGCACCCTAAAAAAAAAAGCATCAAACAATATTACACCATTAAGAAGTGGCACGGGTTCGAGCCCCCTTGGAGGCATGCCACCAAGCACCATTAAGAAGTGGACACCCTAAAAAAACAATATTACACCATCAGTTTAGGATATATCAACCTACTAAACATAAAATATCTATATAGCATAAAAAAAGGTTATTATGTAGCATTTAAATGTAGTTATTGTCCTCACTAAATAAACCATATGAGCAGAATAAACAAAAGGTGTGTAATCAACCTATTGCTCTATTTACTATAAGAACATATTCATCAATTCAAAATAACCTACCTTGTTAGATCTTGTCAGAACTACTCGTATAGGTCTTCCAGGTCCCAAGTCTGTTCCAAGTCCATCTGAACATGAACATGTTAGTAAATTGCATAAGACTGATGGGATCTATATCAAGAAACCCTTCTAAAGAAATATCAGATATAGAGATGAATGACTGGTCTATATAAAAAAAACTACTAAAGAAATATCAGATTCGAAATGAATGATAGGTTCGTTACAGAACCCTTGCAAACAAGTAAAGGAATACAAACAAACTACGACATACTATAGATAGATTGGTTACCATGTCATAAGCACTCTGTAAAAAGTTGTATTTGCTCCAGGTCCCATTCCAAGAGGATAAGCAATTTTATTCCAGTTATCGCAAATTTGAACCTACAATGCATGCAATAAGACAAAATCAATGAATATAAGAAAACACAGATTTTAGTAGGAAAGTTACGACATGAATAACTATCTTACATGGAGTACTTTGATTAATGTTGATGAACTTAGAGTATTGCGAGCTCGTGTAAGCTCCCAATTGGCAATTATATATATGAAAATCTTTCATTGTTCCACATAATAAAATTAAGCTTCCTTGAGGCCAATAACTGCTTTGAGGATCAGTTGCTACAAAATATCTTGGTACCCCAGCCTTTATAGCTAGTATGCAAGATGACACTTAAAATTTTCCCATATGTTGGTAGCAACCTGATAAATCCATCACTTTATGTTGCGTTTCTTCTTGAATTTAGTGAAAGTATTGATTCAGAAGAGAGATGCACATGAATATATGAATGACTATCTGCCTGGCTCAACAACTGTGTGAAGATTAAATCATTTTAGCACATCTGTCCTTGATAATCTTCAGAAAATGTAGGGGAAGAAACTCTAGAAGAGTAACTTTGTGATAGTTCCTTAACACATAATCTCTGCAGAGGTAACTGAAAGGCTCCAAAGAGTTGTTTCAAAGTGATACAAATTTTAGCATAGTTCACACTACCAATACCTATTGCATCATTATATGGATAACCTCTATTGGAACACTTCACAATGTAGTATCCACCTAGTTTTAACACCTATCACAAATATGAAGCCCTGGGTATCTGTTAGAAATTATGTGCGGTGTGGACAAAAAAATATAAAAATTTAACTTGGTATGGTCGTATTAAGAGAGCAAAGATTTATAACTACCTGATACATGCAAAAGCTATAGATGTGAATTCTACCAATATCCTATTATCACATTGATTACCAGCAGTACTTCCCAGTGAAGCTCCTCAGTCTGACATAAATATCCAAGTATTGGAGTCCCTTCATGTTTGGAACTTTTGAAGGTAAACAGATAAGGGAGTTTTGAAATACAACCCTTAATTCTTTAGAGTTATTCTCTGATATGTTAACTTTAATTCTACTACACTTCTAGAAACTTTTGGTCATCTTGAAACTGTAATAAGATGTATAGACAAAAAATTAAGGAATGTGAGAGCATGTAGTATATGAAATACAATCAAAGGCTACAGTAATACCTACACTACCATAATAGGTCCTATTAGCGACGCCAGAAAATGTCGCTAAAATGACAAAAAGCGTCGTTAATCGTATTTACGACGTTTTTAGCGACGTTTTTCTGTGCTTGCGAAAAACCATATCGTGACAAGCAAAACGTCCTAATCGTCGCCATTACCGACGCTTACGACGCTATATAAACGTCACTAATCACCGACGTTCACCGACACCACGTCGAAACAATGGCGACGTCTCTCTGATGTCGGTCATTGTCGGTGAATTTAGCGACGTATGCTACTTTTTACCGACATTTACCGACTATGTAGAAGAGCGAAAATGGGTCGGTAAACGTTGCTAAACCTGGTAATTTAGCGATGTTTACGACGTTTAGCGACGCAGATGGACGTCGGTAAACGTCGCTAAAATACAAAAAAAATAAAAAAATAAAATACAGAATGTCCACAGAATCATATTTTCTTTCTGTAGTTTAATAAATAACAATAATACACATAAGCACATTTTTCCTGGGTTCGCCGACCCCTTCGGTGGAACACTCAACACCGGTACATCACAATATACATATGTATCAACACAAACAAGAGTAAAAGTTAAAAGAGTAAAATATCCAAAGTCGTAATCGTCGGTCCAAAGTACACAACCAATATCCAAAGTATACAACCAATATCCACAACTAATAATGAAAGTCTACACAAAAATCCACAACCAATACTGAAATAAGATAAACAAACACTAAAAAAACAGTCCTAACTCGAACTACTGTGGATCTGAAGGAGGGGCACCGCCGCGTCTCAAGGATAGGAACATCTCATACTTCTCCATGAAATCATCACCGATAAAGAAGGTAGTGACGTCGGTGGAGTCGGAGGTAGTGACGCCGACGGAGTCGACGACGATAAAGGCGCACCAGAGGACAATAACGCTCCAATGTTGCTAGTCGCTCGTGGTAGGAATACATGGTAGATCACAGCCTCATACTGCTATCAACCATCGAATCATGCATCAACGTGAGCCTCTCGCCCATGGATAGCTGTGATGCCTGCAGGTCCGTCACGCTGTGCTCTGTCGACGCTCTAAGATCAGTGACGCCCCACTCTGTCCTTTCAGTCACATCCCTGAGCTCCATAATGTTACGGTCTAGCATATCCAATCGTGCTATGAGCGCAGCATCATTCATCTGGTGCTGTACCTGGATCTGTCACAGCAACTCGTCACAGACAGACTCTACCATCTGCTGGACTCGGGCAGACTTCTGGGAGGGCTGTGGGCCATACACACTAGCATGGGAGGCCCTAGAGGACTGTGTCACAACTAGGGCACCATATGATCCCGTACCGTAGTACGTACCCCTGTAGAGACCATCCCGGCGGTCACCCACAGCTCTGTTAGGTTATATACTAAAAGCATCACTTTTGTAGTAACCTTATTTTCTTAAATTTTGAATGAGAATCATATGAGCAAATGTTTGCATATTGTATTTGTTGCAAGTGTTAATGCAAATTTCTGATATTCTATATTATAGATATGGTGTGTGGTGTCACACAGAAGATATATTATCAGTTTCCTATGGAGTATATAAATAGTTCAAAACCTAGATGGACTTGGACAATCATTGGAAAGGTTGTAGTGTAATCTGGTATTAGTCTATCTTGACTATAGGTTTACACTAGTACACTTTGTGTGTATTGAACATGACCACTTGAGGTTGTTCTCTTTGTACTGACTACATAAGAGAACAAACACCTGTTATTATGGATGCTTGTACTCTAATCCGAATATAATAACGACATGGATATACAGTGTGTATTACTTTGACTCATAAAAGAGTGAGATTCATTATGGATCAACAAACTCTATGAATTGGGTAATAACATTGTATGTAGATGCACTGTTGATTATAAATGGAATCCATGTCCCAATACATCGGGTTGATGATGTCCTCTTAAGGAGCTCATAAGGATTGTCATATAAACCCTGCAGGTGGATTATATCCGACATGACAAATAAGTTGAGCGGTACGACTTAAGTAAAAAATGTCGAATCAATATAGTTGTCAGT
>JANAVB010026313.1:0-67500 GCA_029216955.1 Iris pallida
AACTGATGTGTAGGCAGGCAATATAAAATAACTTGCGTAAAATAAAAGTTAAGAAAGCAAACTCAAACACCAAGATTTTTTACTGGTATTCCTCTGAGAGGGTTAGTCCAGTCTCGAGTATTTTTGCTCGATATTGAATCTATTATGCAGTGAAACACAAGCTTTGAATCCGAAATGCTTGCAATTACTTACAACACGTGCTTTTAATCCGAAGAGCACTACACATCCGCAAGCCTTTGATCTGAAGGACTTGCCGACTTCAGAATCATGATGAAAATGAATTGGTTTTCAAGCTTCTTTATAACTCGACCAAACTTCTAGATTGAACCGAACTGGCACTGGCTTGACTAAGGGTTGACTAAGGGTTGTAAAGGCTTAGATTTGAAAGTAAATAGCTCAAAGAACTCTTTGAAAGAGATATATGAGAGAATGAGATAAGTGAAAATAATGTGAAACTCTCCTATCTTTATAGAGTTTTTTGGGACCGAACTCGAGCAGAGTTCGGTTCCCTAACGTTCAAAAAATCGAACATTGGAGCCAATTCTACAGGGAGACTTGATCCAATAGGATATTGGATCAGGGTGACCGAGATCAGTTGTCCTATGACTAGTCAGGTCTATGAGTAAAAACATAGATTTTGTGCTCTTTTTTTGTATTGTGGGCTGGTCTTTTTGGATTGTGGACATATCAATACGAATTGGGTAGGCTTATTTAGAAGTGTACTTTAGAAGCTAGCCAAGTGCCAATTTCGTCCGATGTACATTTTTCCTAGACTCATAAATTTGAAAATACATAATAAACATGAAAACAACTTTGTTCATTAACTTGTTCATCTGGCGAAGACTTGATCAGATGTTGTAGCAAAGCAGTCGTCCATCAGTTGTAGCAGGATATTATTTGTTGTATCAAACTAGAGTTTTAGTCGATTATCGAAATCCTTTAGGACTATGACCTATATGGGCCAACAATAACTCCTTTAGGAAATTCTTCATCCACAAGAGCTCCTTGCTAGCTTCTGTAGTAGCGATATATTCAGCTTTTGTAGCAATGATATATTCAGCTGCTGTGGTAGATAGAGCGATATACTTTTGCAACTTTGATTGTCATGATACAACCCTCCTATAAAGGTAAATAAGTATTTCAATGTGGACATTTTTTTGTCCAAGTCATCTTGTTTTTGACCAAAATCTTTCACCAGGAGATGAGCTTTGTGCTTGACTTGGTCATTTTCTTCATTCTTGATTTTGAACACCATTTGTTCTTTAAGGTTCTTATCTTCTTAGGTAGCTCCACCAGATCATAAGTGTAGTTCTTATGCAAAGAATCTATGTCCTCTTGCATAAATTTCTTTCACTTGGCACAATCTTCATGAACTTGTGCTTAATGGAAACTTTTCGGTTCACCTGCATCTGTCACCATAGTATACTCTGAAGTAGGATATCTAGTTGAGGGTTGTCAATCTCTCTTCGACCGTCTCAACTGAGGTACTTGTGGCTGATATATATGTAGTGGCTTTACATGTTCATGCTCCCCCAGCTCAAAAACCTGGGGAACCTGTAATTTCTTCTTCTTCTTCTTCTTGCACATCTTGAAAATCAATATTTTCTAGCATAGGAGAAGGAAAGATTGGATCTGGAACGATGTGAATATTTTGTCTCTTCTTTTTCAAAATCAGGAGATGTGTTATCTTCACAAAATACATCTCCGCTCCTCACAATTTTCTTATTTTTAGGACCCCACAATCTATATCCAAATTCATTATTTCCATATCCCAAGAAGATGCTTGGAATGACTTTATCATCAAGTTTTGTTCTGTTCTTCTTAGGTACATGCACAAATGCCTTGCACCCGAAACCCGCAAGTGGGAATAGAAAACATCATTTCCACTCCAAACCTTTCAATAATATTTCCATCCAAAGGAACTGAGGGGGACACGTTTATCAAGTAGCAGGCAGTTCATACTGTTTCTCCCCAAAATATTTTAGGTAATTCAGTCAAGGATAACATACTCTTTATCATTTCCACAGTTGTGCGGTTCATTCTTTCTGCAATCCCATTGTGTTGTGTTGTGTTGTGTATGAGACAGATTTTTGGTGTCTAATGCCATATTTAGAGAAATAGTCTTCAAACATCCTTGAACTATACTCACTACAATTATCCGTGTGCATACATTTTAAGAGCTTCCCGGTTTCTCTTTCAACTTTGGTATGAGACAGATTTTTGGTGTCTAATGCCATATTTAGAGAAATAGTCTTCAAACATCCTTGAACTATACTCACTACAATTATCCGTGTGCATACATTTCGGCCATTTTATCTGATCATTCGAATGTCGCCGATAGGAGTCTCCATCTCAATACAAAAAGATTAGCAACCTGTACTATGATACCACCGTTAGGGAATAAAATAAAAAATGGAAGAGAAGAGAAAATAAGATATTGCACACACAAGATTTATCGAGCTTCAGCTCAATTTGAGCCTACGTCCTCACATGCCATTCTTCATCGTTTTCACTAAATCAAATGAAAGATTACAAAGGGATCTTTTCTCAAGTTGGCACAACTTAACTTGAGATCACTTTATCTCACAAACTCACTTGAGGTGGATTACAAGTGTGAGGATTACAAGAGCTATTTGTCACGCCTAAGATTTTGCAGCCCACCGAGACACATTTGCATAATCTATCACGGATCAATGTTATCCTGGATGCTTCCGGAATTCTCTAGAAGATGGTGAAATATGGTGGAGTATTCTTGAAGATTCATGGAGTTTCCATAGCCTTCTAGATGTTATAGAGTCTTCCTTAGAAAATATCTAGGCCCTAGAATAATTTCTGGAATATTTTATTTCCAGAAGCTTCATGTAGGCCTTTTGGGACATTATAAATAAGTGGGAGGTTCAATTGTTTCTCACCACCAAAAAATTGTAGTCTCCTTATAGTATAGTGAAGTTTTTAAGCTTCCAATTTCTCTCTCTTTTGCTCCACAAGTTTTTCATTATCGTCTGAGCGATCTAGCTAAGCGTTTGGGAAAGGGTGGCACGGGATTTTGAGTAGGAAGCTTGTGCGCTGCATGGGTCGAAGTGTAACTGATTGTGGTGAGGTAAATACTTTGATAGGGGGTTCAATAATAGCTTCCATTTTCCCTTAAAAGGATCTTTGTCAATCATGGTCCACAATCCAATACAAAGAAATTCAATACACCTTGATGTCATATTAACAAGTTGGGAAATTGAGTTAGCAATGTATTAGCAGACTTTAAGCCAATTTATTGTAAATTATCTCCCTGCTTGTGTAAGTTTAAACCATCATAGCAATTCCCAAAGCTTTGGGATAGATGACTTGAATCCTTTTCTTCCATTCAATTCCATTGTGTCATCACCTCTCTAACTCAAACAACTACCACATCCTTTTTCAAAGCATCAAATTGTTTCAGTTTGCCATAATCCTAATATACAGTATTAGGTGTATCTGCACTTTTTTCCTCAAGAATGTGTCACACTTTTGTTATTTTCTTCTTTGTTACGTTTTAGTATTTTACCTAGTACACTGCGGCAAATGTGAGAGGAACTATCATTCTTAATAGGATAGTGTAAGCAATACTTGGTGGTGGTCCACAAACACTGATGAGTTTTCCTTGGTAAAAGCGTTTTTGTCATGTGATATGATTTGACTAATTTGAAATTCAGCAACATGTCTCCATTATTTGATCTTTATATTTATGTATCATTCATAGGATGTTTGATAAGATATCTTGACATTATAATTTTATAATGATTGGATTCTCGTCATTGCAGTTTCATGGAGAGCTTACTCAACACTTGCCTGAAAGATTACCCCCTTTCTCTTCCTGAGCTGCAGTATCCTGTGGAGCATCCTGGATCTCCTTTTGTAAGCAAGGCTAACCATTCAATACAAAGGGAAAAAAAGAGCCATGAGAGACCGGTCTCGCAGGGAACTTCTCAGACCAATAAGAGAGTTAAAAAGGACAAAGTGGCCTCAGAAAAATTGAATCCTTATGGAAAGCTGAGGCAGCCTACGATAATGGACACATTTAAAAAGGCAGGAGTAATAAGTCAGGAAGTCGTACTTGGGGGTTCTCCTGCACGTTCGTCTCATGGAAAGGCCTCACAGTGCATTGACAATCAGGATAACTCAAATGAGGCTGGGTCTGTAGATATATCAGCAGAATTTACAATGCTTTATGCACAAAGATCTAAATTCAGACCACTACTTGTTGATTGCCTGTTGATGTTATCCTTTTCTGAGGTGAGAATATGCAATTGTGAGAACCATGCACTATGATATATAAATCTATCTGAAATGTAGCTTGTATAAGTGGTTAAAATCTTCACATACTGAAGTCAAGCTGATGCATGGTGGAGATGAAAACTAGTATAGAGCAAGATCTTTATGGTTGTTAGGCAGTAGAAAGACTTAATGCGGCATTACGAATTATAGATATCATTATCTGTCAGAAATCCAAGGGATATGATTATCTTTATTTTGCTTGATGAGTTATGTGAGTCTGATCAGGGTGTCGCCTGGCACGATGGTACGGGTTGCTGCTTGCATCCCGGAGGATGCAGGTTCGAGTCACTGAAACAGCCTCTCCATATATATGGGGGTAAGGCTGCATACTCTTGACCCTCCCCATACCTTGCGTAAGCGGTAGCCTCGTGGCACTTGGATGCCCTTTTAGTTACGTGAATCTGATACTGATTTGTTTCATTGCAGAGTCGTGAGTCCTGCTGTTCAGATCCTGCAGCTGAGGTATCACATTGTTAACTAGAATTTTATTGGTGATTTATCTGATAATAGGAATTAAAAAATCCGCTACTCATTCTTACTTTATAATATAGCTGCCATTGCATCTATACCTTCTTCGTGATTTTCACAAAAAGCTGGATTACTTGAATCCCCCAAGCAAACCATTTCCAATTGCTTCAGCAAAGGCTTCGCCTGGGAACTGTAGAATGACTACCTGCAATTTATTTAAGAAGATTAGGCCACTATTTCCAAGCATGAAGAAACATCTAGATGACGCACTTAATATTCTTAGGGATGGTAAGAAGCTATAACTTTAGTGTTACCGGTTTTATTCTATGATTTTATGATGGTAAAAAACTACCATTCACCTATGTAGGCCAAGAAACCTGTGAAAATCATTGGAAATATGAGTCATCATCTGCAGGAAACCCAGATATACCACATCTGGTTGTTTCAGAAACTTCAGCTGCCAGATTTGTATTTAGAGAAGTTCTTTGCTGTTTTAGTAAGGTATTTATATGTATGATTTCTTTCTGAATCTTATAAAGTACATTATTAGCCATACTCAGGTTTCGCTCTTCGCTGCAGATGCTGAGTGTACCTGATCTATTCCTTCAGACGAATTTTCCTATTCTCAGGGAAATGCTGGAAGCTTTCCAACCAAACAGAGGAGTAGAACATTTCTTTTCAGGGTTACAACCAACCCCAACTGCTGGCAATATAGATTACTTGTACTGTGGCATATATTCAGTGCTCGAGGGGATCTTGGAAACAGGTAATCATGATTAAAGCTTAAACCAATATAATTAATTTGTATCATGTTCTACATGTTTTTTACTCTAGATTCTAGTGTTGTTTTCTTGTCCTGGTAACGGGTCCAAGTGTCTCCATGGATTGATGACAAATATTGTGCAACAATTATAGTATTCATCAGTACTAACTTGATGGAAAAGTAAAAAAGGAAAAGCTTCCGATTCCTCGGTAGGATCTCATAACAGTGCCTTTAAAAGATTATAAATATATATATACTTTTTTGCAGCATACACGTTCTCATTTTTGCTAGCGTCAGAAGTATTGGTTACTCTTCAGTCAGTAGTAAACTCAATTGTCTCGTTGACTGAAAAGTCTACGGATGCAAATGGGAAGAACAAGCATGTGGGATGCTTCCAGAGAATCTTACCTTTTCTGAGAAGCAGACTTGGTTTGTCTGCTCATAAGTTATTAGTACATAATTGGGATGGTGAGGACACTGATGGATGGAAGAACAAGGTTAGCTTATCAGATTGTTTTTCTATATTTAACAAAATTAAATAAGTACAATCTTTTTGTTGTATATCTCCCAACTAAAATCTTTTCTCTCTCAGGGTGATACAGTACAGAAGATACTGCAAATATACCTAAAAAATAGTGATTCTACGTCTGATCTACTAGATGAGCTAGCATGCTCAGTATTACCTCAGGTGCATGCATCTCTGACTTTTTGCTTGCAAATGTTAGTACAGGTTATTGCAATCATATTGTCTCCCTCTACACAATAGTTTGCTCTCTTACTTGGTGTGCCATGCAAATGCTATTTTCCTGACTTTGCTGGCTGCATACTGTCTGAGTGCAAGTAGGGGTGAGCATTATTCGGTTTTGGACCGAAGACCGAACCCAACTCAATAAGAGACTCGGTTCGATTTAAAAAAAATTCAGTTCAGTTTCGGTTTCAAAAATACTAAATTTTCTTATTCTGTTTCGGTCCAAAGCCGAAAACCGAATAAGAAAATAAGTTTATATATATATATATATATATATATATATATATATATATTTTAATATATATATATATATATATATATATATATATATATATATATATATATATTTAGTTACTATATATATTAACAAAAAAAGCACAAATAAACAGAAAAATGGAATAAACCGAAAACTGAACCAATTTAATTCGGTTCGGTTTGATTCGGTTATGGGCCATTTTGGTTCGGTTTCGGTTTTGCTTATTCGGTTTTCGGTCCAATTCGGTTTCGGTTATTCGGTTCGGTTTAATCCGAATTAACCAAATGCTCACCCCTAAGTGCAGGAGATAAATATCTTTTTCCCAAGGTTCACAGTATCGGTATTGGTATCAGACTATTCCTATGAGTATTGGTATCGGCGATATCAGTAGTATCGGCGGTTTCGGATCGGAGTATCGGATTTTTTGGTATCGGAAAACAAATATTTATTAATAAATTATTTATATTTAAAAACATATATTTTATACATTTAGGCATAATTTTAAGTATTTTGAGTGTTATTTCTTAGTAGTTTTGAAATTAAATGAAATAGTACTCACCATTACCGATTGGTTTGCATACAATAGATTAATTTTTTTTCTTTTACATGCTTTTATAACCTTATTATGCTTTAAACCCTTGCTGACTTGTCTTTTTCGTTTAATTTTCTTTGCCGAATTGACCGGAAAAGAGACCCCCAATGTCGATATCGGTCAGTATCGGATATCGGTCGGTATCGGATCGGGACATGCCAAACCGTATCGGTATCGGCCGTATCGGATCGGTATCGGCCGATACTTTAAACCATGCTTTTTCCATTTAATCACAGATATGTAGCTATATGAGAAAGTAGGTAAGGCCAATCACTCAGTTCTTTCTGCTTCAGGTTCCTTCATGTAAAACAAAGAACACACAAGAGCCTGTTCATGGCTTTCCAATGTTATGCCCTACTATGTTCCTTACATGGTGCAAAGTATTGGTAAGCAACCTTGCGGTCTTGCCAAACTGTTATCATAATCTGTTCTTCCGACATTAATGTATGTTTCAATCTAAGTGCAGCATGAAGAGAACCTTCTTATTCTAAACAAGTTGGTGAGTTATGTACCAATTAGTCTGCACACATGTATAAATGAGTTTTTCTCTGTAAATTATACACATCCAAAGTGCTGATAGTCTTTTCTTCATCTCTTAATGCTCAGGTGAAGGAAGTTATCTTGAAGAGCAGAGCAAATGCTCAAAGGGAATCTGTAAAAGATGTTTTGGTGAAACTCCGCCAGTCAGTGAACATAGTTGTATCTTTAGTTAATATGTGCAAGATTCATGACAAGGTACTACCCGTTTCTACCTACCTGTAATATTCTGAAGTTGCACTTGCATTTGCATAGTGGATATATGAAGTTGCACTTGCATTATGTACCTAGCTGCCAAGCTCTATCCCTTGGTTGGGGAACTATCTTTTGGGGTTATTTTCCACATGATTATGACTGAATTATGCAACCTTTGGCACATCCTAAATATGCATTAAATTTACTGATCATGCAATCAATCATTACCTAGGAAGTATTGAAGTCCATATAATAGTAAGATCGTCCTGGTATATCACTAGGGCGTGACAACCTGGTTGCTTATTTACAAATCATTCTTTTATCTAATTTCTTGGTCGCATATCTTTATGATTTTAAGTGTATACGGAATCTTTTATTTGGAGAAATGACTTGTGCAAATCATGTTTGACCCTTACTATTAATAGTTCATAATAGCTCCATGAAGTATTTGCACATCACTATGAAATTCGGATGAAGAATGCTTGTCGTCTTGTGAATGGAAGCGTTTTAATGTGCTTGTAATGCTTGAATTTGGATGTACATAAACCTAGGTATAAGATTGTATGGCATAAGTTGAAAGCTTAATGTAAAATCATAATTGTTTACCTTTAACTGGAAATTGTTAGCAAACAAGGCCATTGAGCGATCTGTCCTTTCTGTTTTTGCCTTTTGGTTTGACCTGTCCATTGTTTTTTGTTTTTTTTTCATTGTATTTTCCATTAAAATTTACAAAATATAATATGTATGAAGTAAGGGTTAAGAAAGCTAGACAGGATGTCCCTGATTGAAACTTTTGAAGCAATTCTTCAGGCAAGTTAAATATTATGAGACAAAACTTGTTTGACATGATCAATGAGGAAAGAATTAGTAAGGTCCAGTACATCTGTGCGAGTGCAAACTGTTACTTCTGTAGGGTTTTATCACCTATATCAGCAACTAAGATAGCAGTTTTTTCATGCTTCATCGTGCTCTTCACCTTGATGATCATATTGTTTTCATGGTATACACAGATCACTCAGATTTATAAAACCAACAATTATCTATTGTTTAACAAGAAATGCTTTTGGTCTGCCCTTGTTGCTGTGCCAGTTTATCTGCACTTTCCCTGAATTTTTCTTTTTATGCTTAGTTTGTAGAACTTGACAGGCATACTCTTCCGTAAAATTGAAATAGAAAAGCTATTGAGATGATGTCATGCTAATCTCTGCTTCAGGTGGCTGTGCATGCTATGGCAGTTAAATATGGAGGGAAGTATGTTGATACTTTCCTAAAAGGTTAGTACTAAAAAAAACTGAAAGTTCTTATTCATCCACACAACACTGGTAATTGTTCTAACACTATTTCTGCCAGTTTTTGACTTCCTGCAACTCCACTTCCAGTCACACAACGAAGATATTATTCAGTTGGTAAGATGCAACTGCTTTTCTACCAACTTTTATTTGGTTGCAAGGAAATTAAACGAATTCTAACTGGAAAAGATGTCGGTCTTCTATTGAAGAAGGAATACATGCAAGAAATCCAGTGACCTAAAAATCTCAGCAAGGAAACAATGGGTACCAATAGAAAAATCCAGTTTCTTTCTTCTAATCCTTTGTTGCCTTCATAGGTTAAAGAGCTTCAGAAAGCAACACGAATTATACAAACCCTCTGTTCTGAAGCTAAGGTAGCAAGTAGCTTGTTCTAACATACCTATTGCCCTATTTCTTATCTGATATATGTGTGATTTCCCCCTTCCTGAAGGGATCGAAGCGAACCATGGTTACCAGCAAGATCCCTGCTACGAAGAGGTCCATGGAGCGCTTCTTGTTCCATGTCAAGGCTCTTCTGCACAACACATCGAATGGCCCCACATTCTGGATGGGTAAGTTATCATATCAAGTTTTCATTAATCTCGCCTTGCAGATACTGTTTCCTGTGCTTAGTTTCCGTTCCCCTTTTTTATGACAGGCAATCTGAAACACAAAGATTTGTATGGTCAAATAGTGAGTTCCCAAGTATACGTCTATCCAGAGGAGGAGGAAGCAACAACAGAAGCTCACATAGAGGAGGTAGATCTCGACGGTTCGGCAGAGGATTGCGGCCAAGGAGACTGACCGACATTAACTCGACTACGAGTGAGGGATTAACTTGTACCCTTTCTCCAGTTTTGTAAAGAACAAACATAAGTACCGGCTCATATAGAAAATGAGAGGATAAATTAACATGTTGCTTTTGCATCATATTTGTCCTTCATCAATACAAATCAGACACAAAACACTTATAAACATGTATGATTATATTAAAAAGGAAAGAACAAATAACATGAATGCAGACTAAAGATGATTGATTCTGTAGTCTATCCCATGAGATTGATTAGAAATGAGAAGGAACGCTTCAGTCAGATGACGATCTTCGGAGCGGCAGGGGCAGCGTGGTGGTCAAGGAGGGGTTGGCGGACGATCTGCTGGGTCTGGGGTGCAATGAGGGAGGTGTCGGGGTCGTAGTTGGGATTGAGGGATCGGTCGATTGCCTCCCGGCCCTTATCCAGGCACGGCTTGCAGGCGACCTCGATCGTGACCCAGCCCAAGATCACGGCAGCTATTGCCACTATCGACGTTGTTACGGCTCCCATTTCAGGATTGTCCTCTTTAGAATTGTCTTGTTATTTCCCCGTGTGGTGTAAGAATAACAAACCAGGCTTCTTGTTTACAGCCGATTGTTATATTTTATGCAGTGTCATATATATATATATATATATATATATATATATATGAGAGCGGATCAAAAGTCCCCCTTAGAAAACCTTCTAAAAACTTCCGCACTCTCAGCTGTCCATTTAATGTTAATATTAATATTAATGTTAATGTTAATATTAATGTTAATATTATATTTATTTTTATTTTTATATTAATGTTAATGTTAATGTTAATATTAATTTTAATATTAATTTTAATGTTAATTTTAGTATTTAACAATAATATTAATATTAATATTAACATTAACATTAAATGGACGGCTGAGAGTGAGGGATTTTTAGGGGGTTTTCTAAGGGGAACTTTTGATCCGCTTCATATATATATATATATATATATATATATATATATATATATATATATATATAAGGGAGGATTTATATCTCCAATATTTTGCATCTCCATGTTACCAACGCTTGGCTTTTATTTAAGTTATATATATATATATATATATATATATATATATATATATATATATATATATATATATATATATATATAGAGAGAGAGAGAGAGAGAGAGAGAGAGAGAGAGAGAGAGAGAGAGAGAGAGGAATGATCCACATTCCCAAAAATTAGTCTGGCCATGCGCACAGAAGTTCCTGAACTTCCTGCACTGCCTGATCACCTCGCGGATGAGCATGTCAGCGTCGTACTGGTGGCCTTTGTATCTCGCCTTATTGCGATTCTTCCATAAAACCCACGTAGCAGCAGCCGCTACGATCTGGTGGCCGTAGGAGGTGTAAGCCCACCCAGCTAATAGATCGAAGAGGTTCCCGCCCCCCGAGCTTGCATGCAACGCTGGGACATCACTGTCCAGACCTGAACGGAGATCTCCCCCTAGCAGAAGATGTGGTCAATGATTTCCATCTGACGCTCTGAGCAGCAGTTGCAAGCGGAGGCTAAGTTGATTCCAATGGAGTGTATAATGTCATCGGTCGGTAACTTGTTTCTAATGGCTCTCCAAATAAGGATAGACCACTTTTTGGGGATGCAAGTCTGCCAGAAGGCGGCGCTGATTGGTGAAGGCGTCCCGCGACCGCGAGCCACCTGTCTAGCCGAACGGATGGAGAAGTCGCCTGCCGGACTAGCCGACCATCGTAGCTCGTCAGCATCTGAGCTGATCTTCAGACCTTGTCGATAGATGCACTCTTCCGCTTCCTCTCCGGCCCATTCACGAATCTTGTCCCAATTCCAGTCGTTTCTGGGAGCATCCCAAAGGTCCATGATCCTGCTATTCCCCGGGGCCTCAGAAAGGCGGGGGAGCAGGGTTTCTCTTGCCCAGCGTTCCAGGAAGGTGGAGGACTCTCCGTCACCCAGATGAAGACGAATAATCGGTTCGGTAATGGTCCGTCCGGAGATGATGCGCCGCCAAGCTGCGGAGGATCTGCAGTTGGCGGTCGCCTGTGACGGGTGAATGTGCTTGAAGTATCTGGCCTTCATGAATCTCGTCCATAAATTCCTGCTCGTGCCGAGTTTCCACCACAATTTCATCGAGAAGGCGTCAGCGATGTGAAAAAGTTTGGCGAAGCCCAAGCCCCCGTCGTCTGTGGGTTTAGCCATAGTGTCCCAGCTCGCCCAACTGTGCTTGATGTGACCCCCACTATGTCCCCAAAAGAAGTTGCTGAGGGTGGTTTCGATCGAAGAGAGCACCTTCTTGGGGGGAGAGCATGCAGCGAGGGTGTATATGGGGATGGAGGAGAGGACATATTTGATGAGGATCATCTTGCCGCCTGGGGATAGGGTAGCATTGTGCTACCCCTCCAGTTTCTTTCTGATTTTGTTAATGAGATATTCGAAGATGCCTGCGTTGGATTTGTCGCACACGAGGGGGCATCCGAGATAATGAAACGGAGGGTGACTAATGGAGAACAAGGTGATATTGGAGATGGTGGCAGCATTCTCTCTCTTGATTTGTGGTGGTCGTAGATGACGCTCTTCTCTGGGTTGATCTTCTGGCCAGAGCATGAAGCGTATCTTTGCAGGGTATTGTGGACCACCTCCACCGATCCGACATCCCCGGAGGAGAAAATGAGGATATCATCAGCATAAGCTAGGTGAGTGATGATCGGACATCCACTGGCGGTGTGAAAGTGTTGGAAGTTTGGGGTGCTGGTCAACTTGTTCAGGTTTCTTCTCAAGGCATCCGCAACAATAATAAATATGGTAGATGATAAAGGGTCTCCCTGCCTGACGCCTTGACTCGATTTGAAGAATCCATCGACTTGATCGTTGATAACTGTAGAGAACTAGGAGTTGCTGATCGATCTCCAGACGATATTGGTCCAGGATTCTGAAAATCCAAACCCCCTTAGGACCTAAATCATGAATTGCCAATCCAGCCTATCATACGCTTTCTCCATGTCCAGTTTGATAGCGATGTTTCCTCCCCTGGCTGGAAGTTTCATGCATGTGATTAACTCTTGTGCAAGCATGATGTTATCCTGAATGTTTCTACCTTTCATGAAGCCGCTTTGTTCCTCAGAGATGATCTTGGGGAGTAGGTCTGACATGCGGGAAGCGATGATCTTGGAGATGATCTTGTTGGTGAAGGTGCACAGGCTTATGGGTCGGAAGTCGCGGAAAGTTTCAGGGTTATCCTTTTTCGGGATGAGGATCAGGTTGGCGGAAGAGATGGCTCTGGGATAAGTAGCTCCCTGGAAGAAGGCCGTCGCCGCTTGTCACGACCCGTACCCGCTTTTCGGACGCGAGAGCGTGAGCAAGCTAGCTACGTATCGAACGCACTCCAGCCCGACTCGAATACGTAAACGCTGTCAAGGCTATGGTATACTGTCAAATCATGGCAAACAAATCTATATCTCAATCCACAATAAGTGTACGAAACATGAATGAACAATTATGGGTCTTGGTCTGCAACCCATTAGCATATTGTCCGAGTAGACTCCAAGAATGATATGAGTCTATAAAATAAGAAGAATATATCATGGTATGGAACATAAAACACGAGAGGATAATAAAGAAATATCACAAGCAAATACCTGTATCCCTGCAGGTGTAATCACTACCATCACGAGCCGCTAACTAACTCCATGCAATCAGCTACCTGAAGAGATCATCAGGTCCTCAGAGGACATAACAAGATACATAAAAATATGCCTATCTAGCAGTTTATCATATAATAAAGAAAGTACATGATATAAACGGGAAAAGACCAATCAACACGAAACCACGACTATACACGACTGGGAGAACCATTACGCATAAACGAACTACTGGAGGAGAACAAGAGAACACGATTTCACGATGTCAACGGATAACCAATAGAATACTCAAACCCTCACCCCTAGTGTGGACTCGCAGGTTTGAACAACTACTAACCCTCGGCCCTAGTGTGGACTCGCAGGTTAGCTTCAAGAAATCACCCTCGCCCCTAGTGTGGACTCGCAGGTGCGGACATATATCTACTAACCCTCGCCCCTAGTGTGGACTCGCAGGTTAGCTTCAGTATCAAGATATAGATAACTACTAACCCTCGCTCCTAGTGCGGACTCGCAGGTTAGCTTCACGAAACCAAGGTACAAAGAGCTACTAACCCTCGCCCCTAGTGTGGACTCGCAGGTTAGCTTCAAGAATTCAAGGTACAACAGTTCCGTTATGACTTATTCATCCTATGACACGATGCGACTCAGTCCAAGTACATGTGATGACACGACACGAGCCAATCAAGATACACGAGAGAACCAATCCAATATGAACCACAAAATTAACTATATATAAGGACTATATATATACTAGCATGCACGATGTACAAATCACATGTCAATGATCAACCAGTAAAACTATATAGTAATAGAAATATACATGTAAATAAACTGTAGAGGGAGGCAACGTATACTTGCCTGGAGGTTGCACGCATATCCAACAAATATATAGTCAACTGATAAGCCATAAAGTTCAAGTCATCACAACTGTCTCCGAAAGCTAAAACAAACATTGAAAACATTCTCAGAATAGTCAAATTAGCTAGGATTGCCTGTCCTTAAGTCCAATTCTGGACACAGGGGCAAAACGATAATTTTGGGCCAAAACGGTATCCGCCGTTGGACCCGCTTTGCACCGAAAAGCGTACCAAAGTCAATGGTCTCTAAAGTCGCCAAACTACATGTCTATGGATTCGTTTTGATGATACGAACCCAACGGTATGTCCAATTTTAGATTCCGGTAGGCCGTGCACAAAATTGCCCGTTGAATCGGATCGTGGGGCCTGCGAAACGACGATCCGATCAACTGTCTCATAATCGGACCAAACTTGGCATACAGGATCCAAAAAATGATACGGTCCTGATGGCGCAAGTTTCGTCTCGATCTGACGAACGTGCACAAAGTAATTGGAAAATTTGCACAGAGGCCGATACGGTAAATTTCGACGGATACGCATCAAATTCGTCGCGCACACGCGACCAATTTGAATTTCGTTAAAGTCCACACGTCCACAATATCCATACGCACCTTTCGATGCTTACGGTGCGCGACCACGTCGCCCGGATTGGCGGGACGCACATCGTATCGAAGATTTTTCATAGATTTTTAGATTTTGAAAACAAGTTTTTCATGATTTTTAAGCCGATTTCTGTCATTGTTTAAAGGACTAAAATTAAAACTAAAAGTAGGGTTTTTATTTTCTACATGTTGTCTATAAATGCCTTCAAATAAATTTTTGAAATCGTGCATGGTTTGGGGGAAAACTGATCGCGAACTAGAGTAATTGGACTGGTTCATGTGTCCTGTTTCGGGTGGTTTTCCTCCGACTTTGCATCGATTTAACGGGCAATCTAGGTCGTATAAATTCGAACCAAGTGAAGGTGTTGGAAGTCATATAGGTTGGGTTTATACATGCGAAGATGGATTGTAGATTGCTCAACCGTGCGCGGAGAACTCTGCCGACGAAGTCGGGTCTGCCACTGCTTTGTTCTATCCGCTGCGCCGTACTTGCCCGCGCGGTTGCCGGCTGTCGGCGGCTCAGGGCGACGCCCAGAGGTGGGCGAAGGGGTGGGCGTCGGCGCTAGGGTTTGTGGAGGCGTGTCGAGCTTAGGGTTTGAGATTTCGTAACTTCTCTCTCGCTGATCCATATATATCGCGGCTGTGCTGTGGCCGGCTCCTCTCGGGTTCGAGCATGGGGCTCTGTTGGGAGAGCTTAGGATCGAGCTTGGGAATTTGTGGGGACTGTTGGGCCGGCTACTGTTTTGTTCCTTTGGTTTTATTTCTTTTTCTATTTCTTTTTCTTTTTATTTATATATATAAATTTTTTATTTTTATGTATATATATATTTACACACATATACATATATATTTATTTATACATACACACCTATATATATATTTGTATATACATACACGTATATAATATATATTTATATATATTTTTTTATATATACATACACACACATACATATATATAATATAAATTTATATATGCATATACGTACACACATATATAATATTTTTTTTATATACATATATATAATATATATTTATATATACATATACATATACACCCCTGTATACACATAACATGTATACATAACATGTATATATGTATATACATTATTAAATTATAAATGTATTTACACACCTATATATATATGTACAACATGTATTCATGTATATACCCTAATAAATTATAATTACATTAACATGCCTATATATTCAATATATATATGTCCTGATATATATATATATATATATATATATATATATATATATATATATATATATATATATATATAAAATATATATATATATATATATATATATATATATATATATAATATTTTAAATATACTCAATATTAATAATATCTAATAGTAATAAATATATTTATTTAATCACCACAAAATAATAAAATAATAATAATAAAATAATTAAATTGTGGTTTGGTGAATCCATATTATTCACCTTTATCCGGGTCCAGAAAATTGTACAAATATTGTAAAACAATATTTAATAATAAAAATACTAATTTTTGTACAAATCTTTAAATAATTAAAAATGTACATCAATATCCAAAATAATTTAGGAACTATTTGTACACACATAAAATATGCCTACATGGTCGTCTTTGGTCTCACTACAAGATTACATGGGCTCGGTTTTGGTTCGGGTCTAATCCGAGCTAAATCGACACCAACCGGGTCTCCTACAAGTCAATAATATAATTAATAAATAATTTAAAATGTCTTTAGAGGTTAAGTCGCAACTTGGTCTGGTTTTCCTAGTTAGGACACACTTATGGCTGGGTCTCCCTTGGCATGGCTAATACACTAGTCAAGGCACGCCGCTGCACTATCCGTTCCATGATTTCTAGTCGTCTGGTACTTCAAAACTCAACCATGGCTAAGGTCATTTACCGTAATAATATACATAAATAATTATTTATAAAAATCTAAAAAAATCACCATTTAAATCAAATAAATAAATAAAAAAAAATATTTCAAAAAAATTTCCGGCAAGAGGGGTTACAAATCTACCCACCTTAAAAATAATTTCGTCCTCGAAATTCTAATTCATGACTATCCCTTAAAATTCAAAGTCCACTATCACCTTAATCTCCTCAAATTTAATTTCTCAAAAAAATATTTTATGACCTTCTCTAGTCATTTTATAACTCCGAATACTTGAGGATTTCTACCCACCTTTGGTCATACTACTCCTCAAAATACGGTCACTAACATCTTATAATCTTCTAACTAGTTGCTAACAATCCTTCCAACAGATATCTAGGATATATGGTATCTATAATCCCTCATATCTATAAAAATGAAAACTCACTAATCAAGCAATATTATACTATAACGTAAGAATTTCTGTTGAATTCTAAACAACACGATCATTCGTCACCCCGGGATAGGAAGGGACGAGAATCAATGGCCCAGGATAGGGCTTGGGTTTCATCACCCTGATTCGTGTCTTCGTTGTGTCAGGACGAGACAGGAAGTGAGTGACAGTCGAAGAAACTCGACTGTACAGTGCCTATGTAAAACCAGTGCACGTGAGATTTTGTGTCTGACATGACACGAGAGTCCATGAGACTCGAGAGGGGGTCTATCAATGATGGCCCTCACCTCTGTGTTGAAAATGAAGTGTCCACGTGGCGTGTCCACAGAGATACAGGACACAGGTAGCAGGGCACCCGTGCGGCTGTGTCGTGCAGCGTGTCCACGGCCGTTTTCGACACAAAAATGACACGAATTCGTGTTCAGACCTAGGGAGAATGAAAACACACATATAGATCTACATTTTTGTTTAAATGGTTTTCAAAAATATGAATAAAAAGTTCTTTGTGGCATTTCAATAAACACATACATAGACACATTGATACGTGTCCGATATGGATACGAAATGGTCACGGTTTTCTACCAAACTTGAGGGACAGCTAGCGGACACCTAGATCTACACACCTATGCAAAGAAATTAGAATTAAAACACAATTTAGAGGGTTTACCTATAGTGTGTCAAATGGCAAGAAAAGCCCCAAATATAATGATTCTCCTTGCAAGCCCAAATCTCCAAATTGTTCAAAAGCTGAGATTTCTCTCCATGAACAGAAAATAGAATAGGATTAGACTCTAATGCAAGAAACTAGAGTCAAAATGGAATTAAAATGAATTTATTATGAATTTAGGAAGATGGACAAATACCTTTCCTTTTCCACAAGTTGATTCAATACAAAAGAGGCAAAACAATAGGAAGAGAGATTATATAGGATGGGGATCCCTATGTGGCTGGTCATAAAAGGAGAAATTAGGGTTAGGATTATAACTAATGGGCTTGGGCCAAGTTCAATGGTAAAATAAATCACTCCTTAAGTCAAAAGTCCATGAACCTAATCATTTATTCTTCTATATGAAACTTGATTCTAAATGACTTAACTTGGGTTGACTTAAGTTAGACTAGGGTCCCACCATGCTAATCAAGTCATCATAGCTAGAGTCAACATCTAGGTTAGTCTCTTAAGTCACAACTAAAAAAAGTCAAAATTAACAACCATCAATCCAATAATTAATCAAATAATTCCAATAAGTAAAAATGACCAAATTAACCCTAGGCTAAAAATGATAAATAAATATCCCAATCACATGGTTAGGCTCTAGGTCAGACAGTCTCTAGGGTTTCACTAGCAGCACATCAAAATCACAAGTCATGATTTTTAAATAGTTTTAAAATGATTTAAAAATCACCAAAAATTATATTACGATTTAAATATCATAAATAAATAATTAAAATCACAAAATTTTAAAATTACCCTCATTTAAAAAATTGGGTGTTACAAAGTTGGAGATAAAATTGGATAAACAAGTTGTTCAACCCAAGACACAGTCATACATAAGACATGTGACACAACCCAATATTCAAAAAGGATCTGGCACAGCTCAGGTTAAACATAACCATGCTTTTTATTATAGTCAATCACGCAAGACATATCATATCAAATCATGTTCTCATACTGCTGCACATTGTACTTGTCTATGCTTCTTGCCATTATTGTAGTATGAAATGACACATTTCTAGTCAATGTTAGACTAAAAAACTTGTTGATATGAACTTGTGCAAATGCGTTCCCAAAGCTAACCAATGTGGACCCAAGTTTACTTGGATACCGAAGTCTTCACCTAATATTGTAGGTAGAGCATCATGTGCTAAGCCATACCATGGAACATGTTGGTGATTGCAAAGCTACAAAGAACATCTTCCAATTAATTGTACCAACACAAGTGTGGTCACTAGAACCACTTCGGTAACATGATTCCTAAATTACTTTTAATATATAACATGTTCTTATTGATGTCTTGCTCTTATTGATATCTTCTAATTGTTTATTATCTAAATCAGTGTGAGATATAATCCTAGCATGGCTAGCTGTTTAGCTTTAATGATTAGTTCACATTATATAGCCTTTTACTTATTTTTTTATTAGTGTGACACATTTATCTATGCATGTTTTTTACTCTTTATCTATGAAGCATGCATACCACTCTAGTCCATAGGAGCTTGAGTTTTTTGTTAATGTGTTTTTGACTCTTCGTCATTAATATTTTTGAAATGGTTACTTCTTACCGATTTGTCATTAGCATGTCATATTTGCTTCAATCGGTATTTTGTGAATATGTATGTTCAGCATAAGTCTCATTCTTTTTGAAAGTATATACATATACTTTTATGTTAACCTTGTGCTTGCATAATATATTCACTATTGATTCTCATATTTTATTTTATTAACTTTTTATGAATCAATTACATCTTTGCCTAATAAAGCATATTTATACATGTTTTTTATCTTGTGATAATTTTTCAAGGCTTATTAAGGATACATGAATATATTGTTCATATATTTCTTATATTGATATATATTTTTGTATAGATATCTTTATGAGGGCATATGAGTTCAGCTCAAGTTTTATATTATTTTGAAAAGTATTTAATTATACTTGTTATCTTTAAACATGCGCTTACCTCATTGATTGCTTTGAACAAATTTGTGTTCTTCTCTTTATTAGCTTCTTCCTCAAAGCCTCTCTTAATGATATTTTTCTTAGCTTTTTGGTTGACATTTTGGATACATGACTCTTATTTAATTTATATTAAATTATTTCATGTAAGCTATTTTTTATATATATTAGTAGTCTCCTAACTTTCGATAATTTTCTTCTACTTTTGTAATCAAAGTGTCAACGGAGTAAAGGAGCAACTGCCGCTCGATCTCCATCGTCCCATTCTCCAGAATTCTTTTTGTACTTAGGGATCCTCAGCGCAGGATCTCTCAGGCGTACTCGATTTGTGGTGCCTTGCGCCAATAAGAAAAGACAGTATTTCTTCTTCTTTTTGTGTGTGTCCACAAAAATGGCGACTCTGCTGGGGACTACCTTTTCTTCAGACGATAAGGTGGTAACGTAATCCGATACCGACAAAGTGGGGAGCACTCAGAAGATGTTGATCGTGAAGTTCGATCAGTAGGCGTTCGAAGAGATGCTCTCGAAGGACGGCTCTACTCCCTCGAAATCAGCAAAGCCAAACAAGTCTCGCAAGACTTGGCTTTCGAAGGCTCGCAGTACATATTCTGCCAGTGTCATAGAAGATATGTAACTGAAGGACTCTGTCACATGGGTGCATGGCTCTGTCACAGAAGCTCCAAAAATAAAGAAGGCTCACACCGTTCCGGGCTCTACTAGCCCAGTGACTTCTCTCATGTGTAATCAACAACAGAGTGTTCAACGCTCGAGACTTGGCAAAGAAAAATACTATGATGCCAAGAATCGAAGTGTTCGACACTCTGGACAAACTCAGCGAGGCTTACAAACGAAGGAGGCGAAGCTGGAAGAAAATAGCGCTGCTCCACCAAGCATGCACCCAAAGCTATGTGTCCAAGAGGGTGTGTGGGTGCATAACTCTGGCCAGAAGACTTCTGTCTTCGATAGATTATGCATCCAGGGTCATGCGCCCAAGGCTATGCACCCAAGGCTATGCGCCCAAGGCTATGCGTCCAAGCTCAGCTGACCCATACTATACGCCCACATCGAAGAAGCTTAGGCATGCTGCCAAGAAGCATGCGCCCAAAGGCAGATTCCAGAGCCTATGCACCCACAGAAAAAAGACAGGCCCCAACGCGTATAGCACGGGGCTGTCTTCATGGTCATCACAGGACTTAGGTGTGGGGGTTGCCCCTGAACGTGAACTAAGTCCAGATGTACCAACTCTCCTTACAAATCCATATGCAAAGCTCGACGATGCATGTGACATGGGTTTTAAGGCAAAACTCCCTTCCGCTGACTTACGCAACATGATAAATCATAAGCGTAAAGTGATGGAGGATAAAACAATTCATGGCGCACATCCGTGCACCAGAATTGTCATCAACTATGGCTGCTCCAAAGCAACAAGAGTACCTCAGAGGCAGAACGTGTTTCAGCGACTGCATTGCTTTGACGATGAAAAGCCACTGTATGTTTCATCTAACATGGCTTCATGGGGTCCCCCTCACGAAAGCCACAATTAAAGACGGTGACCACGAACCCAACTTTCTCTCTCAGTTCCGTGAACAGAAGATGAAAAAGTCTGCCAATATATAGCCGGCAGGCTGTCACATCTGATGGAGTCTATATGGATACTCGGTCGAAGGCGAGATTTCGTATAGATGACGAGGACTCCCAAGCTGGGGGTAGTATTCCCTCAGAGTCTGAAGTAGATGACCTTCACACTGGGGGTAGACTTCCAGATGATGATGATCTCTCCGAGTCTGACGGCGACTATCTACCTTCCCTACCTGAATATGAGGGACTTGTCAACTCAGAGACAGACAGTATCAGCACCAGTTATACTATTTCCTCTATTTATCCACGCATATTATCTACATACATGGCGGATGGAGAAAGACCTGAAGAAGCCAGTGATCAGACCAACAAACGGCTAGAGGGTCTTGAAACATCATTTGCCAAGATCACTGATATGCTTACCAGTATCATGGCGGTCCAAGCTGCTGGGGCTGTTCCTCCACCTCAACAAAACGTCTCGGCACATGTTAGTCCATCTCATCGCAACAACCCTCCTTCACTACAGAAGGAGTATCATTCCGTTGTGCCTCCTTCAAATTTTACAAATGCTGGGGATGGTCCTTCACCAACGACGCCTGACAACCGTACATCAGCCGTTTCTCAACACCAGCTCAATCAACATGATTCAATTGATAATCTTGTTGCTCGTCTCGATACCATCTCACACAAAGACGAGCTTCAGAAGATGGGGATATCTCAACCCTATCCTTCTGAATGGGAGAATGCTACTTGCCCTCATAACTACAAGCTGCTGACGTTAAATTCATTTGACGGGATGACTTATACTCGTCAACACATGACATACTTCAACACGCAGACTCTACACTTACCCAGGGACGATCCGTTCTTGTCAAAGCTATTTATTAGCACCTTGCAGGGGGTAGCTTTTGAATGGTTCTGCAGTCTGCCTGACGGTTATATTAATTCTTTTAATGACTTGGAGAGGTTATTCCTCAGCAGGTTTTACGAGAGTGGCATGCATGTTAGTATGTCCACCCTCATCGAGACCAAGCAAATGAGGACTGAGTTTGTCATTGCTTTCATCGAACGCTTTAGGCGACTAGCGTTGAAGATGTCCTTCGGTATACCAGACTCAGAATTTATGGATACTTGTCGACATAACTTCCTTTCAATAGTAAAATTTTGTTTGGGCATACATAAATATAATACATGGCCCGCTTTCATTGGGGCCGCTGATGCTGCTGAAAACGACGTCCTTAATATGGAATTACTGGGGTTGAAAACACCAAAATCTGAAGACAAAGGCAAGCACCCTCAAACTATCCATGTCCGTGGGGGTGAAGGAAAAGAAGTCTTGAAGGTCGACACTTCCAAGGAAGCTTCCAATTCTCAGGGCGCCTTTGACAAACCTAAGGAGACTTTCTCCTTTGACGAAGACGATGTTATTACCACTTTTTACACATTGACAAAGGGTAATAAACTGATACTGCCTCCACCATGATGTCCTGCGAAGGCGAACCAACTCAATGATCCCAAGTACTGTCTTCATCATCTGTATGTGCCTCACTCTACCAAGGATTGCATCGTCCTGAAGAAGAAGATACAACAGCTTATCGACAGCCAAGTGATCAACCTCAAAGCTGAAGACAATGTCGTATCTTCTAACATGATCTTTCTTCAATTCGGTGACTTTCCTCCCACAGAAGTCCCAGACGGCGTAGTCCCGATCCCTAAGACAATAATGGAAGTCGTCAACCTGTCGCCAGCTCGTAACTCAACCTTGGTGCCACTCACGACTGAACGTGGTGAGATCATGTAGGTCTATTCGGACCTTGTGCAAGAAATGACGCAGAGGGTGGCATCTTCCAAAGTAAAGAGGGGCAAGAAATATAAACCGTGTCATATGGTGTCTTCTCCCATTTACGAAGTTCTATCTAGCGAGACGCGATCTGGGAAGGCTTACCTACGAACTTATGACCCTGTACAAGAAGAAGCAGTACCCTCTCAAGCTCCTGCTATCCCCATAAGTTCAGAAGCAGGTCCATCTAAGCTTTCAACTACTGATAAAGTCAAGCAAAAAGAAATGTGATTTGACAAGTCTCTGAAGGCGCCAGCTCCCGAAGGCATGGATCGGCCTTACAACTTTGCCATACTGGCACAGCTGGCCAATACACCTGCCAGGTTGTCTCTCTTCGATCTATTGCGACTCTCTAAAGAAACGCGAAAGGCCTTAAGTGAGGTATTACTACATGCCGACTCTTATCTCGCTGAAGTCAAAGCCCCCGCTGAAGACCCTGCCTCCTGTCCTCACTGCCACAGTACTATGGAAGTGGTGCCCAACATCACCTTTTCACAGGAGGACATGATACTAAAAAATAATCATCATGATAGACCTCTGTACTATACAGGGTATATCGGGGAGATTAAGGTGGATCGGACGCACATCGATCCAGGTTCCTCCCACAACATCATTTCTAGAAGTTTGCCCCAAATTCTAGGAATCTCTCTGCACAAGCTATCTGCAACCAATACAACTATCATGGCTTTCAATGCTGGAAGAATCCACCATTGGACAAGATCCGTCTCAAGTGCCAGATTGGTGATCTCCGAACGGAGGTTTTTTGCTATGTAATCGACGCCAATGTATCCTATAACGACTTGTTGGGACGTCCGTGGATACACAAGAACATGATCGTTCGTTCCATACTTCACCAGTGCTTCAAGTACGTCAATAACGATGGAGTTATGAAGACGGAGTTTGCCGATGTCGATCCTTTTAAAGGCATTGAAGCTTACTATGGAGATTCGGTACTTTACCAATCTCAGCCCTCCAAGGATAATGACAACGAAGCTGACGATGAAGCTGAAACGAGTTTATCCTCGAGTGATGCTCCCATGATTATCCGAGTCAAAGGATGTACTACTCCAAAAAGTACTCCAAAGTCTCTCACAATCTGGATGAAAAAAAACCCTAATAAGGTCAAACCATTGACCATCACTCTCCGCAAAACATCTTCGGTGGAACCTGTTGAAGTCTGTCCTCCCAATCCCGAATAGTTACCCTATGTGCTGAACTTGGCCAAGACTGTAGCTCCTCCTCCAGATAATGATCCACTCAATGAGTATATCAATACTGATAATAATGTACCTTCAGCGGATGATGTTATCCCTGAAGAAGAACTTGCGTATTTTCTTAATAAAGGTTTATCTTTGAATTACTCCGATGTCTACTAATTTGTAAATCAGTATGTAGGTGCGATATACGCTCTAGAGAATGGCATAGGACCACACCTCTGTATGCCGGTCACGACGCCTCATCTGCGAAAAAAAGTCTGGCCAGAAGATATCCACTACTTCATCGTTCCAACTAGAAAGAAGGATGAAGAACTAATCATCATCGGTCGAATAATTGGTAAAAGAAATTTCGTTCTGGACTCTACTTCACCTAATCACAACACCGAAGCTGACTATGACTCTGAGAAAATACAACTTTTCCGATATAGTTGGCAGGCCAAGAATATCATCCAGAACATGGGATATTATATTAAAAGCGACCAGGGGATAAACTACGGCCGAGGGCGACGGTTACCAATACGTCACTTTGCTCCTCTTGACAAACCCGAGAACTATTATCAACAAAATGGTGCTGGTTTGGGTTATGTCATTCCTCCAACAACTCCTAAAAGATCAGACTTCGAAGCAGCTCGTTGTTCTCACTCTTTTGATTTCTGCCTCTGGGATTCGGACTCCAGCATTGGAGACATGTTCAAATCAACTCTGTCCGTCAACATGGTGTCAGTTGACCAAATTGCAGACGATGTCCAATCGATTGAGCTAGAACAATGGGCTCAAAATATGAATACTAGGTGGGAGTTACGTTTCGAACAACGTGAACCACCTACTGAAGATGAAGTCATCCAAGTCAATTTAGGAGATGAATCATCTCTTAAACCAATCTTCATCAGCAAAAGTCTATCGGACGATGAACGACAATCTTTTATACAGCTTATAAGAGAATACATTGACGTCTTTGCATGGAGCTATGAGGACATGCCCGGCTTGGACCCTAAAGTCGCTATGTACCGCTTAAATATTTCATCTAAAGCTAAGCTAGTGAAGCAGCAGCAACGACGATTCCGACCAGATGTCATGGAGGCCATCGAGAATGAAGTCAAGAAGCTTATTGCTAGTGGATTCATTCGTGAAGAACAACTTCCTGACTGGGTCGCTAACATCGTGCGAGTCATAAAAAAGAACGGTAAAGTTCGAGTCTATATCGATTACCGTGATTTGAACCCTGTATGCCCGAAAGATGAGTTCCCTCTATCGATCATCGACGTAATGATCGACAATACTTGAGACTTCGAGCGGATGTCCTTCATGGATAGGTTGTCAAGCTACAACCAGATCCAGATATTCTTCGACGATGAGAAGCACACATCTTTTTGAACACCGTTGGGGGTATATTGCTATACGGTGATGCCCTTCGGATTAAAAAATGTAGGGGCGACATACCAACGAGCTATGAACACAATTTTTTGCGATCATTTGCATAAAATAGTAGAATGCTACATAGACGATATCGCAGTTAAAAGTCGTCTCAAGGGCAACCACATCCAAGACTTGAGAACGATGTTCGAACTAATACGTGCACACCAACTCAAGATGAATCCAACCAAGTCTTTTCTGGGAGTCTCCAGCGGCATGTTCCTTAGTTTCGTTATCACTTTAAAGGGTATATATCTTGACCCGGAGAAAGTGAAAGCTGTCCTCGATATGCATCCCCCAAGAAACCTCAAAGAGCTATGCGGACTTCAAGGAAGGCTAGTGTCACGACCAGCACCCTAGAGTAAGGGTACGAGACGTGGGTACGTCCAGCCTACGCCGCAGTGTCGGTGGTAGAACGCTGTCCTAGGTCACAACATCTATCAGATAAAGGTAATAAACAGTTATACTCCCCGAATGGGGGTGACATAACAGAATATATCTCAATCACAGCTAAGGTAGAACATGATAAGAGAGAATGATATAAAAGATGATATCTAGAACAGAAGAAATCACAGAGATACAAATCCAGAATTCTAAGTGTCTAAATAAATACATATCCCAAAATCTCAGAATCTATATACTGTAATCCAAGTAAAGTAAAGACAATCCTAATCTAAGAGAGTGTCATCTACTGCTAGTGGATCCTGCTGCTGGTCCAAGTCCAGACACTCATCTAATGTAGCACCGTAGTAGGTAGGACAGAACGCCTCAGCCTCGTTCTCTATAAAATTTTCAACAGGTCCAGTCAGGACAAGAACGAGCATAGTACATCTCAACAAATCATAACAGGCCAGGATATATAATCATGCTATAGAGTAAGATACAAGAAACTGAAAGAAATACATGATAAAAAGAGAGAGACTGTAAATAAATAGCTACAGTATATAGATAACTAACAGTGCTAGTGATTTAGAGCACAAGATGGTTATGTAGACGGTACGATGTTGTACACGAGTAATTTACAGAGGTTGTACACGAGTAATCTACTGGATTGAATACATAACTACTTCTACTCCCCCGTCCCAATCAATACACAAGGATCTAGTTAAGTTATGTTATTGTATACGAAGGTCATGTAAATACATGATTATACACGATTTCACACGTTTCGTACACGAATGTCACAAATACAAGGAGTACACGATGTTCACGATAAAGTACACGAACACGAATACCCGATGTATCCGCTAAGGGGATAACATCGCACAACAAGATCCATATAGTACTAATCCGTGTTTCCAATATGTCAGCATCATATGAAGTAATCTAAAGCAGGAAATATACTCCTAATACAGGATATGAAATGATCAGAGAATGTACTCGCCTGTATCCTAAGAATCTGAAGGAAATCTATTGTCCGAAGAGTGGTGTCTGTCTCCTATAGAACGGTACAAGTCACTATGAGTCTACAATGATAAGAATATGCAAGTCAATGCATTCTACATGAATCTAGGTCAATCTAGACCAAAGTCAACTCTTGGTCAACTCTGGTCAACCCTAAAGTCAAACCTAAGTCAAACTATGGTCAACTAGGTCTAACCAAGTCTCACTAGGTCAAACAAGCCATTCTAGGTCCTATCAAGGCTAAACAGTCTATTTTAAACTCCATACTAGGCATACACACATATCCATAGGCTATAGGCTATCATGCCTATGAACCACACCATAACACATGACCATATGACAATTATTTATATCTAAAAATAATACACATAAGGATATATTATAATCTAACTTAGAATATACATAGCCTATAGGCCACTATATATATACCATACAACCATACTTATATAATATATATATTGATACACACACATTGATATATTAGGATATATATTACATCTCACATATATATACATGTAGAGAAAGGAAAAAAGGAAATGTGTGGTGGCATGTGTGAAAATACAAGAGTGTGTGTGTGTGTATTAGTGAGAGTGTCAAGAGGGTATGATAACTTTTGTGTGTGTGTGTGTGTGTGTGTATTAGGCATAGACACTTGGGTGTGTGTGTATTATACATGAGGGTGTGTCAAGTGAGGATTAATTCCCAGGTAAAGAGAAACTGAAAAACAGTGAGTGTTCATGTGTATGAGACAAATCTTGAAATCAGTGGCAATGCAAACAGTGAAGCAACACCAATAAAAATTGGAAAATAGGAAATCAGTCCTAGCTAATAGTTTAATAACATTCAAACCAAATTCTCAGTTTTAGGAACTAATCAAACAATGGTGAACTGGAAAATGACAGTGAATAGGATACCTGTTTGTTCATGTGTTAAGGAAGGTAGGGAAAAATCAGTGAATGCATAGACATGAAGAAAACTGAAAAAAAACAGTGAAGACTAAAGTGTCCTTGTGTCACTGTAAAACAGTGTACATGACAGTGAATAAGTGGCTAATGTTCAGCCTGGAACAGTGAACAAAATCTCAGTTTATATGAACAATTTTCAGGGTTTAAATAAGTCCTAACCTATGCCAGTTAACAACAATGTATATCATTCCATTCAGTACATATTTTACAGGAATCAGTGAACTATTTAAACCATTCATTTGAATCTCAGGTTATTACAGTATTTTGAAATGGAAAAGGAATCAAACATCAGTGTATACAGAAAGAGAAATTGACAATAGGAAATCAGTGAACTATTTAGAGATTTCATTCTCAGGTATTTAACATTTCAAAACTCAGTTTTAACCATTGGAAAGAACCCAAGTAACAGCTAACTCGAATTCGAAATCCAACCAATATGTCAAAACCCCATTCTCACATCCAAAAGCCAATCAAGATGAAATACTTCACTTTCCTATACTAACAAAAATGTAGGAATAAATAATAGTACAAAATGTTACATAAAACTGGGAATTTAGAAAGTTAGGAATGGGGAGAAGCCCAGTGTCAGACAAGGTTTCAGTGTCCTGCTATTTAACCCATTCTCGAACCCAAAATCACATTAAAATCTAATCCAAACATGTAAACTGATCTAATATAGATTACACATCATTAGGATCAAAACAACAATTAAAAACACTATTTAAACTATTTAAAACAAATTAAACAGAGAACACAAATACAGTGCACTGAACCGCACAGTGCACACACGGTGCACGTGCAATATCATGTCCGACATGACACAAGGGTTCGTGAAACCCTAGGAATATCGTATCAGTCATGGACACAACGTGTGTGTCGAGTTATACGTGTCGGGGTGGCGTGTGCACAGAACAAACAACCCCGAGTAGCAGGGCATGCTTCCTGTTCGCACGTGCGTGTGGGCACATCGTGTCCACGTGTCTGTGGTGACACGACGCGACACAAGAACGTGCTCAGTGCAATGGAAATCTATAAGCGAGGTCAAGACCTAACTTCCTATTCAAATACAATCCAGAAATTCAAACGAAATGCCCTTTGGGGCATTTCACCAAACACCTATACGTGTAGGCTGATACGTGTCCGATACGGACACGTATAGGACCCAAAACCTAGGGTTAGCTAGTCCTACAGCTAGGGTAGACCTAGGGCATCCTAGAAATGCAAATAAACAGAAATTTCATGGAGAGGAATAGATTTTACCTATTGATGTGCAAAGGCTCAAAATCCCCAAATGAAAGTGGTTTCTCAAGCCACCAAATTCCTTCAAATTGATTCTTTCCTAAAAATACTCAATACCAACAGCAAGTAGACTAAATTTAGGTCTTAATGCAATTGGTTTGAGGGAAAAAGGAGTTAAACAAGAATTTCTATGATTTAAGGAAGATGGAGACTCACCTCTTCTCAAACTTGGAAAATTTTTAATGGAGGCTAGCCCTAATTTCTAGGAGGGGATTAAATAGGGGAGAGGGGACCTAAGGTGGCCGTCCATAGGCTGGAATAGGGCTAGGGTTTCACTAGGTTCACTTGGTTGGGTTGGGCCTTTAAGGCTTTAAGTCATAATAATGACTTGTGAAATCACAAGCCATTCCTTAATCAAACTAATTCCTAATTTTCCCAAACTAATTCTAATGAGTTAATTATCACTAACTTAGGTCAAGCTAAGGTTTCTTAACCTAACCCAATAGTCATGACCTAGGTTAGCCTCTAGGACAGTCTCCAAAGTCAACACCAGTCAAAGTCTAAAATAGCACCAAAACAATTATACTAAAAATCACTTAAAATTCTAATAAATATAAATAATAATAATAATTCCCAAAATAATTCCAAAATTTCAAAAATGACCAAAATATCCTCAAGCTAGAAAAGTGGTAGTGACAAATCTACCCTCGTTAAAATAATTTCGTCCTCGAAATTAAAGGCGAAACTAACTGCTGAGAAGGATAGAAAAGTATACCTCAAGGTACAAAAAGATAAGGGTACCGCTCGCGTATCTCATCCTCCCGCTTCCAGGTAGACTCTCCTGGAGAATGATGCCTCCATGCGATACGTACCAAGGGTATCACCTGGTTCCTTAATACCTTCTCTCGGCGATCCAGAATCTCCACAGGCTGCTTTGGATAACTGAGAGTAGGTCCAACCTCAATCTCCGAATGATCAAGCACATGGCTAGGATCAGCCACGTACCGTCTCAACTGTGATACGTGGTATACGTTGTGAACTCCCACTAGTGCAGGTGGCAAGTCTAGCCTGTATGCCACGTCACCGACTCTCCCGCTGATAACGAAAGGGCCGATGAAGCGTGGGCTAAGCTTCCCACCTCTACCAAAACATATCGTATTACGTGTCGAAGATATCCGCAGAAAAACTATGTCTCCAACCTAATCACAAGCAAGGTCTCAAGTTACTAAAAATCAAACACGATCAATCAAACAAAACAAAATACAACCTACTTTTAATCCTATCTCTAAATCTGTACCTCAAACTCCAACGGCCTCCGGTGGCTATCGGCCCAGTGCCGATGTCTGTCCCGCGCCACGCGAAGTCTGTCCCTGATGAGCTTTACCTTCTCGGCTGCGTCAACAACCATCTCTGGTCCCAGTAAATCTCGCTCTCCAACTTCATCCTATGATAAGGGTGTACGACACCTGCGCCCATACAAAGCCTCAAACGGTGACATCTCAATGCTGGCCTGATAACTGTTATTGTAAGCAAACTCCACCAAATATAGATGATCCTCCCAGGAACCTCCAAAATCCAGGACGCACGTCCGCAGCATATCCTCAAGTGTCTGAATAGCCCTCTCTGATTGTCCGTCCGTCTGGGGGTGGTATGCAGTACTAAACTTGAGCTGAGTGCCCAAGCTAGTCTGCAGACTCCTCCAGAAATAGAAAGTAAAACGACTGTCCCGATCTGAGACTATGCTGACGGGAACTCCGTGAATCCTGACTATCTGCCTCATATACAACTCCGCAAGCCTCTCTGTAGACGTACCCACCTTGAATGGCAAGAAGTGGGCCGATTTGGTCAACCTGTCAACGATGACCCAAATTGCGTCTTTCCTTCCTAGTGTACACGGCAACCCAGATACGAAATCTATGGTAATATGTTCCCACTTCCACTCCGGAATGGGCAACGACTACAATAATCCTCCGGGCCTCTGCCTCTCTGCCTTGACCTGTTGACAGACCAAGCATCTAGCTACAAAGTGGGACACCTCCCGCTTCATCCCGTACCACCAGATATGCTCTCGCAGATTCCTGTACATCTTGTTGGCACCAGGATGTATAGAGTACTGTGATCTGTAAGCCTCCTGCATGATCTGCTCTCTGAGCTCCCCGCTAGGCACACATAACCGGGAACCGTGCCTCAGGATACCATCCTCTGCAAGTGAAAACTCGCCATCCTCCAATCCTGCACTGATCTGCTCTTAGATACACCGCAGAGCCACATCCTCGAACTGTGTCGCCTTGATCCTGTCCATCAAGTCCGACTGTATCTGAAGGCCCCATAACTGTATCTGCACTCCGGAAACGATCACCTCAATCCCAAGGCTCTCCAAGTCTGCAAGCAAGTACCGATCCATAGTCAAACACATGGCTGTCGGATACCTACTCAAGGCATCGGCAACCACGTTGGCCTTCCCCGGGTGATACTGAAGTGAGATATCAAAGTCCTTCTCAACTCTAGCCATCTGTGCTGCCTCATGTTAAGCTCTTTCTGTGTAAACACATACTTCAAGCTCTTGTGATCTGTGAAAATCTTCACCCTCTTGCCATACAGATAGTGCTTCCACAACTTCAAAGCAAAAATCACCGCTGCCAGCTCCAGGTTATGGATAGGGTAGTTCTTCTCATAGGGATGTAATTGCCTGGAAGCATAGGCAATCACCTTCCCATGCTGCTGTAAGACACAACCCAGCCCCTTCCCTGAAGCATTACTATAAATAGTGAATCCACCCGATCCTGAAGGCAATGTCAGAATCAGAGCTGTCGTAAGCCGCTTCTTCAACTCATCAAAAGCTGCCTGACACTCCTCTGACCAAACAAACTCAGTATCCTTTCGGGTCAACCGAGTCAACGGCCCTGCAACCTGGGAGAAATCCTGCACAAATCTCCTATAATATCCTGCCAGCCCCAGAAAACTCCTGATCTCTGCCACTGAAGTCGGCGCTACCCAAGCCTCAACTGCTGTGATCTTCTTCGGGTCCACTGAGATACCATCTCTAGTCACCACATGACCCAAGAAGTCAACTCTGTCTAGGAAGAACTCGCACTTCGAGAGCTTGTCGTACAATCTCTCCCTCCAGAGTGTCTCTAGCACCACTCTCAAGTGCTCCTCGTGCTCCCCCTCTGTCTTGGAATATAACAAGATATCATCAATGAACACCACCACAAACTTGTCCAAGTACTGGTGGAACACCTTGTTCATTAGATTCATAAATACTGCTGGTGCATTGGTCAGCCCAAACGGCATAACCAAAAACTGAAACTGCCCGTACCACGTCCTGAAAGCGGTCTTGGGAATATCCTCCCTCTTCACCTTCACCTGGTGATAACCTGACCTCAAATCAATCTTGGAGAACACCCGAGCTCCGTTCAACTGATCAAAGAGATCATCGATCCGCGGTAGTGGGTATCTGTTCTTAATCGTCAGGTTGTTAAGTGCCCTGTAGTCGATACACATCCGTACCGACCCATCCTTCTTGGGTACGAAGAGTACCGGTGCACCCCAAGGTGAAGAATTCGATCGGATGAACCCCTTGTCCTGCAGCTCATCCACGTGTTTCTTTAACTCCACCAATTCACTGTTGTTCACTCAATAGACATGCTGAGAGATCGGTTCCGCGCCGGAACCAAGTCTATCGAGAACTCTATATCTCTGTCCGGTAGAAGCCCTGGCAACTCCTCTGGAAATACGTCCATAAACTCTGTGATCAAAGGATACGGAGCCACCTGCTCCTCAACTGAAGCTCCACAGAAGACGCCACTATCCTGCTCTGCCTGTCATCGGGTGTACTCAAACTTTGGCTCTCCTGGCGCCCCAAACAAAACTCTACCCCCTCGGCAATCAATACGGGCGTGGTGTCTACTCAGCCAGTCCATACCTAATATAATGTCATAGTTCGGTAGTGGCATGACGAGTAGACTCACTCCCAACTCTCGGCCTCCCAATAAGACGCTCCACCCTCTGCAAACATCACTCACGAGGATGACCCTATCCCCGGTTGTGATCTTACAGGTCCTAGGCAATGGTTTAGAAACTAAACTGTGTCTAATAGCATACGATACTGACACAAAGCTGTGGGAAGCCCCGGAATCAAAGAGTGCAAATGCTGGAAGGGAGTCGAGGAGAACCGAACCTGCTATCAGCTCTCCGATGGCCTCGGCATCCTCAGCCACCATGGCGAAAGCTCGCCCCTGCTGTCCACCTCGTGCCTGCTGCTGCTGCTGCTGGAACCTCTGCTACTGGGTCTGTAGGACTGGTCCCCTCGGCTGACCTGCTGGAGCCTTGGCTGCCCCAGCTCCTCCTAGTATCGGACGCATCGACGCAACTGGACACTCTCGTATCTGGTGATCTGCTGATCCACATATTAAGCATCTACCGAGTCTCTTCCTGCACTCGTCCCACTTGTGCCCAGGCTTCTTGCAGAAAGTATAACTAACAGCCTACTGCCTGGGTGCCTGCTGCCCCCTCTGCTGCTGGTGCTGTACCTGCTGAAAAGGTGCATGGCCCTGGTGCTGGTGCTGCTGAACTGGCCTCTGCTGCTGAAAGTGCTGCTGAAAGTGAGGCCTCTTGGACTGCCCCTGACTGCTGCTACTACCCTGGAAGTCGCGACCCCTCTTCTGCTTCAGCCCTAGGTCGTCTTCCGTCGCCATGGCCCCAGAAAATATCTCAGCAAATGTAGCATTCCGGTCGCTCTTAGTCAGCGATCGAACCTCTCTAATCAGACCTCGGCAAAACTTCCTCGCCTTCGTCTTCTCTGTCAAGTCATCTATGAAACGGGCCAGTCTACAAAACTCTATAGCATACTCAGCTACCGTCTGGTTCCCCTAAACCAGACCCTCGAACTGTGCCTCGATACCTCCCAAGGCTACATCAGAAAAGAACTGCTCCTTAAATAGCTCCTTGAACTGGGCCCAAGTCTGGCCCTCAACTCCCACCCTGGGATCTGTCTGATACCATGCACGGGCTAAGTCCAGCATCTGACTGCCCGCCGTCTCGATCTGGAGTCGATCTGGTATCTCCGCCAGTCGAAAGATCTCCTCAATATGCTCTATCCAGTCATCGGCATAGTGGATACCCTCTGTCCCTAAGAATTAGATCCATGGCAGGGTTGACCACTTCGGTCTCGAAATTCATGCCCAGAGCTTAGACGGAGGAGTCAAAAAGGATCTCATGAACATCAATACAACCACAGACACTATACATAAAAGAAATAAGACAAAAGTCAGAAAATGTTTAAATTTGAAGAAAAAGCATACATAGGGATAACTTGTGCACGCAACAATCTAGGCAAAACCTGGGATTGTGCGCATACCTTCAAAAAGGTGCACAATACAGATAGTCAAAGTCATGCATATCATTCCAGCCTCAGTACTGGCACTACTTAGTTTCCATACGCATCAGTAAGGAAGCTTCAACGCATTTTCTAGACACTACTTTAAAAAGTAGCATCCATGTGCATCAGCAAGCGAGCTTGAGCGCATCTTCTAGACACTACTTTGGAAAGCAGGGCCAATGCGCATCAGTAAGTGAGCTTCGACGCATCTTCTAGGCACCACATCAAGAAGTGATGCCCATATGCGTCAGCAAATTGACATCAGCGCATCTTCTAGGCGTTGCTTTGAAAAGATAGTTCCCATGTGCATCCGCCTAACCTAGCTATCTCTTTCAAAACCCTAACAAGAGGCTAAGGCTCCTACCATCGATCGCCTTTCGCGTGTCAGAATGTGTGCGATCAACGATGACAGGACAACAACAGTGGTAGCCGTCTTATTCCCCTTTGCCTTGCTGGTGCTAGCCGCGCTCGACTTGGGATCGTTGGGGTCCTTGGGAGTTGTGTGGCATAGAAAAAGTAGGGTTTTAGCTCGAAAAAGTTGAATTTTTTTGGTAAGTTGAGGAAAATCACAAAGGAGAACATTTTCTCTCTCCCACGACCTTTATTTATAGGCTAAAAGTCATGTGTTAGTAGATAAAGACAAGAAATGCTTCGGGTCTGAGAAAATGCTTCAAAAAGCATGAAAACGATGACATAAAAGCCCTATGGATCTTATCCAAAACCTAAGGAGTTATCTACATTTAATTATGACAACCTGTCAAGTAGAGCCATGCGTACTGCATCCGGGCACAACCATATGTCCACACATACTTCATAATTCAATGTTTTTCAAACTTACGCAAGTTTGAAAACTTTAAAGGGGATCTTGTAGAAGCATGGGAAAATTACACACCTTATGCGCTGTAGACAACTAGGCACATAGCTAAGTAAAGCATCCCTATGAAGAGAAAAGTATGTGCGCATCAAATTGGCGCATCCAGATAACAAGACTCATGCGCCTAAAATAACTACTACACAGTATTGAAAGCACGTAAAGGAATTTTTCATTAATATTCATGATTACTTACAATGGAAGTCATCACATAAAAGGATTTTATTGATATTCATAATCAACTATGAAATTAGGCATGCGTTAATTTGTCAAGATAGGCTCGAGAACTCATCTCGACCATGTGGATGAACCGCTACTGGTATAATACGTAGACCCCTCTACCATGTGAATGAGTCGCTGGTAGCATGCACAGTTCATCAGCCATGTGAATGAGGTACTTGTAGAACGGGGTTTGGATTGGCAATCAATCCAAACCCAGTAATAAACATTTTGGCCGCTTCGATGGTACTCAACATCGTTTTCGGGTAGAATGCAGCTTGTATGCTGTACGAACAAGGACTTCTATGCCCATAGTCAGCCAAGATCATCTCAGTCTTCTGACAAACTCCTTCATCAAGCTGGCCACTTTCTTGAATATAGATATCTACGATCCTAGCCCACGACCGACACAATTGCTTCCAGACTCGCCAAGGAGGAGGCTTGCGGCCATCATAATGCATGTAGTCTTCAGTATGAATGTAACTGTCTGTTTTTAAAATCAAGAGTAATTTTGTCATTTATCAGTTTTCCATAATTTTGGTGAATTTTAATTTACTTAATACCATATAAATTGGTGTATTATGATTTTGGTGTTTTACTAGTACAACCCTAGAAACTGTTTAGCCTAGAGACTAACCATGACCAGGGAGACCTAACCAAGTGTTTAGATTAGCAAATTTCCATTTTCTAGGCTAAGGGTATTTTGGTCATTTGGTGACTTTTGAATTAATATGGATTTTGGCCTTTTGGTAATGTGCTAATTGATAGTTTAGGCCTTAACCTAGAATTTTCCTAATCTAGAGGTTAACCAAGAGCCTGGAGATTAGATTAGAAATATCTATTACATGACAAGGTTAAGAATATCTAGATATTTGTTTAAGGGTAGATATTTATTAAGGGTAGATATTTTAACTTGGGCCTATAGTTAGAAGGCCTTGATTTTAATAGCTAGAAGCCTCATAATCACTTAGAAACTAAACCCAAACCCTAGAGGCAAACCCTAGGCTGCCATGAGGAACCTCTCCCCCTATTTAAACACTTAATGACACCCCCTTGCCTCTTTCTTTAAACATATAAAACTCTAGTTTAATGTTCTTCTCTAAATCACTCAATTTGCTCAAATTAACTCCAAATTGAGCGGTCTTTTGCATTGGACTCCCCTACAGTAGTAGAAGCCATTGGTGGATAGCTAGCAAGGAATTTAATGGACACTTGGGGGCAATGTTTGACAAGAATGGACATACACCCGAAGTTTAAAATCCTAATTTATCTTCATAGATTTAGGGTTCCCCTAGGTTTAGCCCAAGTTTGGTAGGATTTCATGTCCGTTTGATATGCGTATCGGACCGTAGTTTAAGGTGTTTGGTGAAATGCCACAATGAATTGAATGTTAATGATTTTTAAAACTAATTACATGATTTTGTAGCTATTTAGGTGTAGATTATATTTGTTAAGGACTGAGCACAATTTGGACCACTATTCGTGTCCAAATTAGACACGAACTTGCTGCCAGGACACAGCACAGGGGAGTACTGTGCTCCCCTGCTGCTCGAGTGTCATATAGGACACGGCACAGCTTTGTTTGACAAAAAATTTAATGGACACTTGGGGGCAATGTCAGACAACATGCCCCCAAAGTTTCATTAGATTTTATTGGATTTCATCGAGTAGTTTTGGTTAAATCATGACTGCACGGGTCACACACACACACACACGTATGGGCCCACTGATATGCGTTCTAAACTTGGACACGACACAACTTAGACACGATTCAGGCTACCCTAACCCTAGACCTAGACCTAGGCTACCCATTCGATACCACCACTTGGTGTCTTAGTGGACACACGGGTCCCTGGACGAGTCGACATGCGTGTACGAGACAGTGCACTGCACTGTCTTTGGTGTCACGTCCCGATCCCGGAGGATCGAAAACTAGCCACTGGGCATGATGCCGTACAAGTCTAGATTGCACTTGTACAAGGCAAACCATTACAGTTCCTGGTAATTCTCAGAAAATATCGACAACGCAGCAGAACCAAGCAGATAAATTAAAGTCACACAAGATATTGAAGAATGTATCTTTTTATTGATAATCAAGATGGATTACAAGACTTGCAGCGGAATACAGAGTTTACAACTGATTACAAGACTCTTAAATAGCCAACTGAATGTATACACTTGTCCTTCAGGCTACAACTGAATATACCGACTTCTTTACAATGAACTTGCCAATTAGGCTACAATCTCACTGGTACATCTGAGTTCCACTGTTCCATACATTATGTCCCGTATAGCAGAAGATATCATCTTGAAAGAAGAGGTTCTACACACCCATCCGATTCATCGATGCCAAGCACTGATTCACAGGATTTCTCCCAAGCAAACACCTGTAATATTGCCCACAACGTGGGTCAGTACATCATCAATGTACTGGCGAGCGGTGCTGGCCCAACTCACCTAAGAAGACGACACTAAGTAATCATGTTATAGCACATTATTAACAGTGGTCTTTCTCGTTGCCTTAGGGTCAATTTCATGTTATAGCCGACAAGAAGTAAAGCATGAAAATCTCATAGCCAACATAATTTTAAAGCATGCAGTTATCACCCTTTGGTGATTCTTACCCACGGTCGTGTAGCCATCCCTGTATATTTATAATACTTACTCTGCCTGCACAAGACATTGTTAGGAACAATATCATGATTCAATATGAATATCACCGTTCAGGTGATTCTTACCAACAGCCGACATCCTTTCCTGTATTTGAGTAATAACTTACTCTGCCTGCATAAGACATTATTAGCACCTGACCTATCTATATGAAGGTCACTGGCGACATGCCATCTTGGATCATCTTCTGGTGAACGGCTAACTCCAAATGGGGTGCAAATCCATGGGAGGTTTCCGAAACACCGTGCTACTACTTCAGCACCATGGGATTTCAGCGTCCTTTCAGTGGGCGGTAGCAAGCCCCCACTGCAAGTCCTGCAATCCCGATGTCAGTACATCGACACCATCCTTGTTCCCCCTAGGACGAACCGGGTTCCATGGCCCAGGAATACCGTTCGAGGAACGAAATCTTGTCGACAAGTTGTCCATGACCATACAACTATATGCAACTTATCTAAGAAGAAAACATATAATGCATGATAAGGAAAACTAAGCAAAACCATCATTCTCATCCATCTTGCCATCTAGCCATCTTGCCTTGAGCCAATGCTCACATTATCATCTGCCCATCCAGGGTCTTAGTGAAACCAACATTCTACATCGACACAGGATAATAGAATGTTGTTTTCCAATCTCTTTGCCACATCTTTGATATCATACCTCTTTCCAACCAACTCAATGTACTAACCGCCCAGTTCCTGGGACTTAGCATATGTTTAGCATACATTCATTCGGACATAATTCAAGCATACTCACTGCCCAGTTCTTGGGTCTTAACATCTGTTTTGCCCTCTATTCATTGAGCCAAAGCTCGATATACTCACTGCCCAAGTATTTGGGACTTTGCCTTCACCTGTCATGTAATTCTTCGCAACAGCGTACAAGCATACAATTCATTTAGCCATAACAGTTTACGTTCATGTGATTATTATCTTTTATTATCTTTTCGAATTCCATGTAAGGTGTTATTGAACAAACTCAACTAGAAACATAGCATACTCATCCTTATTTTAAGCGTGAAGCTAAAGGATCTTTGAAGGGTTCAACACTACTCACATTCATAGGACGATTTCCGCCACGATCGCATAGACTTCCAAGCGATCCCTCGCATAATCCCAAGTCCAACAAGGCTTCACGAACCAACCATCCATCATAAGGCATCTTGCGGGTCGGGGCACTACATTTGGCACCAAGTTCGACCAGGTTTTGACACATGTTCGTGGCACTTTGGACATGATGTTTTAACACTTTGTGGACACACACATCACCCCCATGTCGACAAATCACCCTTCCTCCATTGACACGAATGTTTGTTGGTTTTAAATGAAAATTTGGGTTCGATTTATGTGTTTGCTGATACATGTTTAAATTGTTTTCAAAATTGGTTTCAAAAAATCTCTAATTCGAATTCCAGGTTTCAAAATGAGTTTTCCTGTTATTACCTGGGTTTGTTTTAATTCCAAATTGGTTTCCATATAGATTAATGTTCGTGAGTATACCTCTGTATGTATAATTGTTTGTGTTCGACTGAATACTAGTTGGGGGATTTTAGAGTTATCCTGAGAATGGAAATTTACTCTATAGAATCTGTTGATTGATTAGGTTTTGAGGACTGAGTTTTGGGTCTGAGATTTCCCAGAGACTTAGGGTTGAGTTAGATGTTGGTTTGGCTTCGAATTTGGATTCTTGATGCTTGTTTCAATATTAAGTTCCAGTTTTGAATATGTATGTATGTTGGATATTAGGTTTTGGTTTCAAAAGTCTACTTATATATGTATTGGCTTTTATTTGGTTTAGTTATAAGTTTAGATGTATATGTACATTAATAAATCTGAATGTATAGATATATGTCTATATGTATGTTGTATGCATATTATAGATAAGTACCAGTGTATACTTATATAGGTATAGCTATATGTTTATATATATGTATGTTTGTATGTTGTGAGAGGGGGAGGTTTGTAGGGGTATTCCTGAAACCTGGGATATATGAGGGTTAGTTGTTGATTTCACATTTTAAAGGATGATTAGAGAGGGAGTTGTATGCACTATAGGCTGCTGGCAGCAGTAGCTACTGCCCTTTGACAGCAGACAGTAAGCAGCAGTGCTTAGGCAATAGAGCAGCAGCAGTATGAGCAATGTAGCCTCTGGCTTTCCTTGGCCTAAGCTTTGCATTGCAAGTTGAGGGCTAAGGTAACTTGACAGCAACAGTAGGGGCTGTACTAGGCTGCCCCTTGTTCTCTGTTATGTGAGTTAGGTTTTAAAGTAGAATGTGAGTAGGATTTAAATGTGATTTGGAGAGGTATATGTGAGGGAATAGTTATATTGTATAGGATGGGATAGAGTGTGAATTAGAGTGTGATGAGTAGAGTTGAGAAACTCATAATTGGGGTACGGTATGTTAGAGGGTTGATTCATGTTCTTCTAGGATTTCAGCTTCTAAGTTATCTTATATAGGTAAGTTAGTAAGGACATAGGATTTGAATGATGTTGGATGATAAGTGTGTGAGTGTTGGTTTAAGTTATAGATTAGGTTGAGGGTTACCCTCATATAGTATAGTGATATATATATAATATTTTATATAGTGTAATATGATAAGGGTATATATTATATTGTAGTATATGAATATAGATGAGTTTTATTTGGGAATACCTAGATAGACTAGAGGGTGACCAAGTTATGCTCCTAGTTGACCAAATTGACTAGCTGACCTAGTTTGACCTAGACAGTTGACCAGGTTTGACTTATAGTTGACCTTGGCCTAGATTGACTTAGAAATCATGTAGACTGCATCGTATAATTCATTTACCTTATCTGTGTTGGGCTATATTACGCTATCGGTAGAGGAACTTGATATGCGAGATGCGATGCCAGGCAAAAGGAAGGGCCAAGCTAGGTTCTGAAAGAAACTTTCGATGGATGCTGGTTACACTGGCAACACTTTCACTTGGCAAAATAACCTCCACTCCTCCCCCAACTCCTGGGCCAGGTTGGACAGAGTTATGTTCAATCATAGTTTCTTCACCCTTCCTTCGGTCGTCTCACATCACTGTCCACCACCTCACTAGAGTTCACTCTGACCACTCTCCTCTCCTCATCAATCACACCCCCAATTCTAGATCCCCTTCCACTTTTAAGTTCCTTAGAATATGGACACAACATGAGGACTTCCTCACATTTGTGTCTTATTCTTGGGGTCAACCTGCATTTGGCACTCCCATGAATGCACTTCATTACAAACTTCATAGACTCAAGATTGCTCTTAAATACTGGAACTGGAGTATATTTTGCCTTACCGCCCCGTGGGTTCGCTCGCCTTGCCCTTGAACGATAGATAGAAGAACGACTTTTCTTTTCTTCTCTTAGATACCGGTCGATCGGTTTGCATCTCAATAGGTCTACGGATCTATTTTATTCTATATAAGAAATTGCCATCTCGTAGCACCACCACGACGTTCTTATTCCGAGCCCCCCCATACTGTGACTTTGACTTATAGTATGATGAATGAGTGGAAAGATCTTTTATAGAAGTTCCCTGTCTGATCCAACCAAAGAGTGCGTATCATATAGATATCCCTTCTGCACAACAAACGAACCTGTAATTGCATTAACTAGGATTTTGAGACTCCGGTTCAGACATCTGTTTTCATCTGTCATTCAGGGTACCAGACAAGTACATTCTTTGATAATATTTCTGTTTTACGATATCGTCTTTGTTTCTAGTATTTATTGTAGATATCCTTGTTCTCTTGACACATTGTTCACACAGATTGGTATTTGTCTGGATCCCGTCGTAAGATGTTATTCCTCTTATATATGGTATGCCTTGTGCAAGTCTTCTTTGTTCCTTGTTCATTGTATAGACACGATTCCTGTGAAGGAGAGATACTTCACAGACAATACGTGTCATGATGTATCATGACTGGATCCACTATATTAGTCAGGGATGGAGGTGTTAGCATAGATATGTGATCAATACCCCATAGTACCAATATTGTATCATCATTGTATCACCATTATATCATCACTGTATAGTGTTAATCGTACACTCACGTATGATTAGCCAGCCAAACATTGTATCAAGTTCTAAGCCGATCACATGTTGAAACTAGTGCTAAACTCACATAGATAGTAGTTCCAAATTTTCGTACATGATATACACTGTTCTCTTATCCTTCTCATTTATAGTTTTGATATACCCTACCAGGATGCATGTACGCTCTACTTTACTTAGTATATTCTCTCTATTTACTGCTATATTTTTAATATTGTCTAACTAGAACTGTTGTTTGAGATTTTGTACTTGTTTCCGTCCTGATTGGACCTGTTGAAAATATTACAGATGATGAGGAGGAGTGCCCTACCTATTACGGTCCTCATGATGTTTTTGGTATAGAGTTGGAGACCCTAGTGCAGTAGGGGCTAGCTATAGCAGATGAGGCCTTGGTATAGTTTAGCTGATTTTAGTATAGTACTGGACTTTGTCTCCAGATTACTTTGGCTTGTTATTATTGTTAGTTATTTATTTTGAGATTGTTGACTCAGAGATTTTGGACTTGTATTATTCTGTGTTGGATTTTCAGGATGATATTTATAAATCTTGTTGTCTTTATCTTTCAGTATTATCTATCATCATTTTTAGAGTTTATGATTGAGTATATTATATTGTCATTGCTTGTCTTTCGTTCGGAGTTGACCATTCTCGACAGGTTTTGATATTATAACTATTGATAGATAGTAGACCTAGATAGCGTTCTACGCCGTTTCTGTGGCGTAGGCTGGGACATTATTTCGCACTTGTGCCCTTACTTTGGGTGCGGGTCGTGATAATAAAGCAAGGAAGAGGAATAACGAATGAGTTTTTTTTTCCAAAAACACCTCTATTTATAGGCCATGCACGGTCAAACCCATGCGCCAAGTGGAAGATAGTCAAAGGTCCCTAATTAATGGAATGAACCTTGTATTAATGGCAATGAATCTGCCATATTAAAATTTGACCAAATCTTTGGTCAAAAGTCATCTTTTTTCGAGCACCATACAGCGACAATATTTTGGGAGTTTGGCCCAAGAGCCCAAAGGTGCAGCCTCCTCGAGCACAACATCCCCAAAAGTACAACATCCAAAAGTGCAACCTCTTGGAGAACAATATCCCTAAAAGTACAACCTTCTGGATCACAACGTCCCCAAAAGCATAACATCCAAAAGTGCAGCCTTCTGGAGCACAACACCCTAAAGGCGCATCATCGAAAAGCACAACTTCGTGAGCACAGAACCCCAAGTTGTCACTTCAGCATTTAAAGATATGCTGACCAATGTGTCAGATGTCAGTGTTAAAATTTGGATGTCAGCTGTTTGATATCAACTATCAGATGTCAACAACATGCATCTTAAAATTCGTGAGGGGTCCGCAGTCCCATAAAGGCACAACACCTTAAATAGGCCACATGGCTAACTCAAGTTTGAGCTTTCATGTGCTTTTTCAGAGGCAAAAGCGCAACACTTCTTAGGTGCATCCAAATCTAGTTCATTCTAACAAACTAAGATCTTTGAGCAATTTACATATGCCATGTGTCATTGAATCAGTCATGCCTATGAACGGGTTCCAACCACCTAAGATCTCAGCAACAAACAAATCTCAACAACTGCCACGTATCAGCTCATCTACAACCCAACAGTATAGTTACAACAGATTCAGTTCAAAAGTCAGGTGTATAGCATTCATGCGTGTATCACATATGTGCGCATAGGTTGTTCCTTCCATCTAACTATAAATAGATGGAGCCTTCCTTCATTCTCTACCCCGGATTATCCAAACAGAGACATCCAGAGAGTCAAAGCAATCTCTTCTCGTCATCAGATTGTCAACAGAGTAAAGAATCTACTACATTGTTCGATCTCCACCGTCACATTTCCCCAGAATCAACTTCTACTTAGATCTTTTGTTTAGGAGTTCTCTTGTACTCTTCTCGTTCGATCAATAAAAAAAGTTCGTATAACTTTTGTCCATGGCGAACACATGTATGATGTTTACAGAAAGTAGAATTTTCATATTAGAGCATCACTTATATGGGCCATCAACAACTTTTCAACCTCTGGAATGTTAGCGGAAAGGAACACTCATGGTCGTATCTCATGTTCGTATTGCATGAACCATACTAAGGCTTTCCATTTGAAACACGAAGGAAAAATATACTTCATCAATTGTCATAGGCAGTTCCTACCGAAGGATCATCCGTTCCGTAGGAACATAAATGCTTTCCGTACCGACGTTTTAGGGAAGGCTAATCCACCCCAAGGTGGTCCAGAGACACGATATGGGAGGAAGTAAAAGATTTATCAAGTACTATCGAAGAGCCTACTAAGGGGTACAAATGTGATGGATTTGGTCGCAATTATAACTAGACGAAGAGGACTATATTCTGGGACCTATTGGAGCACCAATCTGATTAGACATAATCTTGATGTCAAACATACCGAAAAGAACATGTTTGACAACATAATTAATACTGTGATTGACATAAAAGAAAAGACAAAAAGCAAAAGTTAATCCTAAGGCCAGGTTGGACATGGAAGCTATATGCAAACCTCCTGCGTTGCATTTGATAGAGGAAGGCAATAAGAAGTATAAGCAACCTAAGGCAATTTTCTTACTGGACAAGGAGGATATATTGAGACTTAGTAAGTGGATTCCGGGTCTAAAATTTCCAAACAGGTATGCGTCAATCCTAAGGCCAGGTTGGACTTGGAAGATATATGCAAACCTCCTACGTTGCATTTGATAGAGGAAGGCAATAAGAAGTATAAGCAACCTAAGGCAATTTTTTTACTGTACAAGGAGGATATATTGAGACTTCGTAAGTGGATTCAGGGTCTAAAATTTCCAAACAAGCGCATGTTGAATCTGAGAAGATGCGTGAACCTCATGATGAACAAACTAACGGGTACGAAGAGTCACGATTGTCAAGTATTCATGGATATGTTTATTTTGTTGTATTTTAAATTTTTTTACCGCAGGTCGTTTGGGGTCCATTGATAGAGCTTAGCATATTCTTCAGAGATCTTTCTTCTACTAAGTTTTTCGTTAATCATCCAGAAAAGCAAGACAAAGACATTACGAAAACACTGTATAAACTCGAGAGGATGTTCCCTTCAGGATTCTTCGACTCCATGGAGCATTTGCCAATTCATCAATTATACTGCCTCCTTCATTGATATTGGTGACACTTGTCACGTCTCGCTCCCGCATAATCATTTAAAAGTTGTGATCGCATCCAGTCTATGCCACATAATCGGTGGTAGTGAGTTGTTCTAAACCTCAATAGTCGTCAAATATTTGCAAATATCAACCTTGCTCAATCATAGATACTAAAAAATAGTAAAGCAACCTAACAGACACACAATTACCACAGTCCACTATCATCTTTAGTACATAATACATGTGAAATCTCTGGAGACAAATCCGGTAAAACCACTAAATATGTGTCTCATCACATACATCAACTTTATACAACTTGCTAGCCAAATCCTCTAGAATCTTCTAGCCATCTCCTATGCTGATTTCCATAACCTAATATGTCAACTATCTATCAGGACGGGAGCAAAGTACATCCAAATAAAATGTCGTCGATACAAAATAAAGTATAGAAATAAATACAGAAATTATAACCTTACAATACGACATTGAAAAATGTCATAAACATGAAACCTGCAACACGAGAAACCATGAGAACAACAATAAACACGACTAGCCACGAGAACAGACAATGGACAAGAATAATATGACTATAAATCTACGTGTTTTGAAATACCATTTTTAATATGTGAACATTTAGGCTTTTACTCAGATTGGTACGGCTCGAACATATGTGTATTGTATGTCGAACTATTAGTCAAAAATAAATGGTTTACTTATATATCTACTTGGCATTTTCCCCTTCCCCGAGAGTTAGAAATCAATATTAGGCAACAGTCACATCTGATAAACATAGTACATGATCAATAACAATGACACAGAGTTCCTTCATATCAGAATCGTGTTATAATATGAAACATGACTAAATAATAATTAAATACAACATTTATAATGAATTGAGAAACATAATGTAAGGAGTATTAGCCTTGGGTCCAAATTATTGTAATTGCGAGCCTAGTCCAAAACCTATCATAAATATAAGATTTCTATCTCTCATGAAATTTCTATTAAAACCTCTAAAGAATTATAACTCAAATGTTAAAGGCCCAACTTTTATCCATTTATATAAATGTATAATTCAAACAAAGCCTATTAAAATGTTTCTAATCTTCTTTCCAACCAAAAGGCCCAAACCAAAATTTAGTTTATAATTAGAAAGCCTTAAACACAGTCTCCTAATCTGGCCCAAGAATTAGGCCTAAATCTAAGGCCCATTGTCCCATAAACACTGGTCATCTATTTATTAAGATGGCCCAATATATAGCCCAACTCAAAATTGAAGCTACCATGTCTAATCCCTATCCCTTTAGCAGGAGAGAAAAATAAACTAAGAAAGAAAAGAGAAGTAGGAGCTCGAGAAAGAAAATCCTTACAGACTGGAGGTCGACCACTACGTCGCCTACGATCTGTTCGGCGACCACTACTGCACGTTCAACAATTTTGGAGGCGGGTGAACTCTCAAATCTGGAGTAAGTGCCTAATCAGGGGCAGGTGCCTTGAGGCTCAGAAAGGAGTCGCAGATCACCGAACGCTTGGCCAAGGTGGACGAACGGCTAGGGAAATATGCCAGAAAAACTCGAGATGGTTAGTCAGCCGTAGGATTGGTGGATCTGGTGATGATGGCCCCGGTCGATATGGTGACTCGAGGTGGAACAGATCCGGTCGGGTTCTCCATGAGAGAGGTAGTAGAGCTAATATGGTGGTTGGGGGAAAATAAGGAGGTCGCGTCTCTTCCTCAAGAAGTGAGCGACTGGGTCAACGTTGGATTGGCGGCGAGAGGCAATCAGGAGCTGGAGGAGTCCAACAAAAGGAGAGAGTACTGGCCAAGTCCTCCGGCCAAGATTGGGGCCAGGTTGTGGTCCCATGAGTGCACTCAAGGCTCGACGGCGCTCACACGGATTTAGAGGCGGAGGAGACTCGGGATCCCACAGTTTCGATCGAACTCGAGGGGAACGAACGACGCAAAGGCGGAGCTGCGACCTAGCATGGAAAAGAACATCGGGTTTGGATCTACAGGCGGCAGTGGTTGGATCTACTGCAGTGGAGCGCGGTGATGCCCTGACAAAAAAGATCACTTGGAGCTCGAAAACGACAGAGATTGGCGGTTGGTCATATCGAGGTGGTCACAGGTGACAGTGGTGTTAGTGCCGGGGCACAATTTTCGATGGAAAATTCTGAAACTGAAACAATTGTACACACGACGTTTCAAATGCAGCACCTTAAAGAAGATGTGCAACAGAGATCCTGGAGGATTCTAAATTACGAGGATCTAAAAAGATTTTACGTAATACACAAAAAATCTAAAGAGACTTTGTGCAAGCAACTATCGACAGTAGAGCTTTTAAAAAGAAGTTACTATAAAAGGCAACAGCAGCGATGACAGGCGAGAATAAGATGCTGGGGTGAATGAACCACCGTTGCTCAAAGCTTTATTCGCCCCACATGAGCACGAACAGCTTCCAGGAACCAGCAAGTTCACGAAAAACTTCTGGAATGCTCGTAAGTCAATATTTGAGACTTGAACGGGCTTCCTGGACTTAACAGACTCCCTCAACTCTCTTCTTGGTGCATCTTTCAAAGGAGGCCATGGGGCTCTATTTATAGAGTGGAGTTGAGACTTCACCTCTTCTCCTATCCGATGTGGGACTAAAATACCAATACTCAAAAATAGAGTTTGATATTTTAGATCATCCCACAATCAGCATAGAAGTGTGCCAGTCCACGCCTACCGCCCGAACACTTCCGTGCATGCACGAGACATCCTGGATTTCGTGTCCGAGTCCGAGTCCGCACAACAAAAATTAACTTGCATCCTTGTTGGATTTAATCCTTTTTCCTTCTAGGAAAATACTTCCACATGGCACAAACTTGTGCCCCACTACACCTCATGTGCACACCTCAACACAAGCAATGCATTATATTAAGATACTCACCATTTGGTATAGCCGATGTGGGACTATCTTTTCTAGTCCAAAGGCAAAAACACCAACAATCCCCCACATATCTCAATATATGGGTTGAGTGTTCCCCACAGTGACTGCCCATCATGTATTAGGAGAGATGTTGCTGCGACTTGAATCTTCCCGCATAGGTTAAATAACAGCATGATACAAGAATGGACTAAGCCTTGAATTCTGCACCATAACTGCAATTCTTTCTACTCACATAATGACATCAACTGTGCTTCTGGCTGTACATTGAAGGCCCTGTGCCAACCTGGTTTCAGTGTATAATTTTGGGCGTCTACAAGTTTACCCTCAAGAGACGGCCTGATATCTCTTTCCATACACTATAGGTGAGTTCTTTATTAAAGAGATATGGAATGAAGCCTTGCGCTTCCTTGCGGTGCTAAGCCGCTATGACATAGCCTGAAGCCGAGGCATTACCCCTACCTGGGAACCTCATCGTAGTGTTATACTACTGTAGCATGAGGTCACAAGCCTCTTTGTAGTGCCAAACTACCCAGCATGAAGCCTAAGGCTTCCTTGCGGTGTTACGCCGCAACGATATGGCTTACAATACCGAGGCTTTACCCCTACCTGGGTACCTCATCGTGGTGTCGTGCCACTATAACATGGGGCCATCCTCCCCTTTGTAGTGCTGTCTACAACTCTTTAATTACGTCATACAGTATTAGGCTACCATCCTATTTGCGGTGCTACGCCGCTGTGACTTGGCTTGCAAAGTCGAGGCATTACCCCTACCTGGGAACCTCATGGTGGAGTCACCCCACTGTAGCATGGAGTTTCACTCTTTGTAGTGCTGCTCTACCGTGCTTCCTGTAAAGCACACCAGGCATTCACTCTGCCTGAGAACTCATTAAGGCATTTAAGCCAACCTTCCACAGGATCAGTTTTTTCTGCAGAAAAAATACATAGTAGACAACAGTGGTTATGGGTCTGTATCCCTTCCATGTTCCAGAGAACAAGTACCCACTGCTACCTGATAGTTTCCCAGTCAGTGATCATCCTTTGAACCAAAAGTTAGATGCCTAGTAGATTTTTCTTTGAACTAATAACATAAAACTTTATGGTAGAATTACAAAGACACACTATCAGAATACCTTCAAGCCCATTTTACAAGATGTGTCATCGACCAACTGGCGCTTGAGGCCTTTCTTGAACGGATCTGCTAGGTTCTCCTGACTCCGAACATCAATCACTGCAATTACACCTCTTTTGATAAGATCGTGTACTGCCCTGTGCTTCAACCGTACAGTCCTCTTCTTTCCGTTGAAGAGGTCATTTGATGCCACCGCTGCTGCCGTATGGTTGTCACAGTATATCGGTATTACCGGTATCTGAGCCCCAACCACCGGAAGATCATACATGAGCTTCCGAAGCCACTCTGCTTCATCTGCAGCAGCATCCAATACAAAGAATTTAGATTCTATGGAGGAGCGAGATAACATAGTCTGCTTCTTCGACTTCCACAATATAGCAGCTCCGCCCATGGCAAATATGAATCCACCTGTGGAATACTCGCTCTCCATATCTGAACACCAGCTAGTATCACTGAAGCCTTCCACTACTGACGGATCTCCGCTGTAGAAAAGTGCATATGTCTGAGTTTTCTTGAGATATCTCATAACACGCTTCACAGCTTTCCAGTGCTCAATGCCTGGATTGCTAGTGAACCGACTCAGCATTTCCACTGCAAAAGCTATGTCAGGCCTTGTGGCAGTAGTAGCGTACATCAAGCTTCCGATGACGCTAGCGTACTCCAACTGCCTGACGCTTTCCCTCGAATTTGGCTCCAACTTCTGATCGCTCCGGTACGGTGTATCAATAAAAGGAAGATCTTGATACCCGTAGCAAGTGAGCATCTTCTCAATATAATGAGATTGTGACAGCGCTATTCCAGTGCCTGTCCAGATGATCTTGAGCCCCAAGATTACGTTGGCATCCTCCAAGTCCTTCATACTGAACTTGGTCGAGAGGAATTTCTTTGTCTCTGTGACGCAGCTTAAATTCGTACCTAGGATTAACATGTCGTCCACGTAAAGACATACGATTACTCCTTTTTCGTCAGCAAACTTCGTATAGACACACTTGTCTGTTTCACTGACCCTGTAGCCATTTGACCTTATAACCTTGTCAAACTTCTCATGCCACATTTTGGGAGCTTGTTTCAAACCATACAGAGACTTCATCAACTTGCAGACTTTGTCTTCCAGACGTCTGACGACAAAACCTTCTGGTTGTTGCATGTAGATCTCTTCGGTCAGCTCGCCATTAAGGAATGCCATTTTCACATCCATCTGATGTATCACCAGCTTGTGTATTGCTGCTAGAGCAATTAACAATCTGATGGTTGTCATCCGAGCTACTGGAGCATAAGTGTCAAAGTAGTCGATCCCCTGCTTCTGAGCAAACCCCTTGGCCACTAGCCTGGCCTTAAACTTGTCAATGATTCCATCTGCTTTCATCTTCTTCTTGAAGATCCATTTGCATCCGATGGGTCTTGCTCCTTCTGGCAGGTCAACCAATACCCATGTGTTGTTGGAGGTGATTGAGTCAATCTCGTTGTCTATCGCCTCCTTCCAGAATACAGCATCTCTGGTCTTCATCGCCTCATCATAGGTAAGCAGATCTGCTTCCACATGATAGGTGACGAAGTCATCTCCGAAAACTTTCGGCCTCCTCGTTCGCTTAGTTGACGGCACAGCGAGTTCTGGTTCAGCTGGTGTCTCCTTGACGACAGCTTCATCTTGGACTACTGGTTTATTAAAGACTTCTGTCTGCTTTGTACCCTCATCATTCTCCGGAAGATCCGCGAGAATAATATTCTTGTGTTTTGCAAACTTGTCTTCAAAGTATTCAGCATCGTGAGATTCGATGATATGGTTTGACTCGATATCAAGGAATCTCCGAGCATCACTCTTCTCGGCTTACCCCAAGAAGATCGCCTTCGTAGTCCTTGTCCCCAACTTCTGAATCTTCAGATCCGAGAGCTTCACATAAGCCAGACACCCCCACACTCGAATGACATTCAAGTTAGGTCTGACTTTGAACCAGAGTTCATGAGGAGTTATGTCGAAAGTTGCATATGGCACTCTGTTCAGAATGAATATTGCCGTTAGTGCCGCTTCTTCCCAGTAACACTTTGGAAGACCCGCAGTCAACCGCATGGAGTTCATCATCTCTGTCAACGTTCTGTTCTTCCTTTCTACTACTCCGTTGGATTGAGGAGAGTACGGAGCCGTTGTCTCATTGATGATTCCATGTTCTTTGCAGAATGATAAAAATTTATGAGACCGATACTCCCCGCCTCGATCACTCCTTAACCTCTTGAGTTGTTGTCCAGTTTGCCGCTCAGCCTCGGCCCTGAACACCTTGAACTTCTCGAATGCTTCGTCTTTAGACTTGAGCAAGTAGACGAAAGCATACTTTGAGAAGTCATCGATGAAAGTAATGAAATACTTCATCCCGATCTTTGTAGAGAATTATTTGAAGTCACAGATATCTGAGTGAACCAACTCCAGAAGATCTGTGCTTCGATGGACCCTGTGAAAGGGTTTCCTCGTGATCTTCGTCTGAGCACATACTTCGCATTTCTCTACCTTACCCCCACACTTGGAGATAAGTCCTAGACTAGACATTCTGTTAATCCTTTTACAATGAACATGTCCTAGCCTATTATGCCATAACTCAAGAGAATAATCAGAAAAAGTGATTGCATTTATATTATCATGCTGGGTTGCAACAAGCTGAATCTTGTACATTCCTTCAGTTTGGAAAGCTTTTCCGAAGAATGTACCCTTCTTAGACATCACCAACTGTTTAGCATAGATGTCCATCCTCAAGCCTGCATTACAGAACAGACTTCCAGAGATCAGGTTCTTAGCAATTACTGGAACATGCTTCACACCTTGAAGTGTCAGAGTGTTCCTCGATGTAAGTTTCAGCTCCACCATCCCGATCCCCAGTGCTTCAGCTTGTGCCTGGTTTGCCATTATAACCTTCTCTGAAGTTGGCTCATAAGAGACGAACCAGTCTTTGTCTGAACAGACATGGCATGTAGCACCAGTGTCTATCCACCAGTCCAAGTCAGCCCCACAGTTGCAACCTGTGCTATCATGGCAACTAGATTAGTAATCATAGAAACCTTACTAGGCTCACCTTGTTCTTTGGGCTTGGACTTGCATTCGGATTTGTAGTGGCCCTTCTTGCCATAATTGAAGCAAGTCACATGGGACTTGGACTTCTGCTGCTTGAAAGCAGGACCCTTCACTTTCAGATTCGTAAAGTCCTTCTTTTTGCGATGAGAAGCAGCCTGCTTCCCCTGGTACTCTCTGGTTTGGACCAAATTTGCCTTCGCCAGTTGTTTGGACAGAGTATCCATCTTCTGTTGAGAGCGCATCTCGTCCTCAACATGGATCTCTTGCAAGAAATCTTCTAAGCTAATTTCCATCTTTTTTCGATGCATCCTTGCTTAGAAGTTGCTCCATTCTGTAGGAAGTTTCGCGACGATCCCTCCAACGACAAACTTGTCGACGAGGGGCATGTACTCGTCTTCTAGTTTCTGACGCAACTTCAGAAACTCCTTCACTTGGGGCAGCATCGCCTTCTTGTCTTCGAAGGTCCACTTGTGGTATTTTTCTACCATAAAGATCTTGGACCGGTTCTCGTCATCTTCATAGAGCTTTCCCAAGGAGTCCCATATCTCTTTGGCAGATGTCTTCTTGGAGTAGGACTCTGCCAGAGAGTCTTCCATAGAATTGAGTATCAGTAGTTTGCATATATTGTTTTCTCTCTTCTACTTCGCTTGCTTGGTCGTAGCAGCGGCCACAGCCGCAGCAGATCCAGTGGTTGCAACGATCGGTTCTTCTTCTGACAGCACGTGATCAACATTCATGAGTTGAAGATTTAAAGTGACCTTTCGTCTCCATATCTGGAAGTATTCGCCATCGAATTTTTTCAACTTGTTAAAGCCGGTATCGATGAGCGAAGCACGAGAATTATCCATCTTCTCAATAAAGCTTTGAGATTGTTAGTGCCGGGGCACAATTTTCGATGAAAAATTCTGAAACTGAAACAATTGTACACACAACGTTTCAAATGTAGCACCTTAAAGAAGATGTGCAACAGAGATCCTGGAGGATTCTGAATTACGAGGATCTAAAAAGATTCTATGTAATACACAAAAAATCTAAAGAGACTTTGTGCAAGCAACTATCGGCAGTAGAGCTTCTAAAAAGAAGTTACTGTAAAAGGCAACAGCAGCGATGACAGGAGAGAATGAGATGCTGGGGTGAATGAACTACCGTTGCTCAAAGCTTTATTCGCCCCACACGAGCACGAACAGCTTCCAGGAACCAGCAAGTTCACGAAGAACTTCTGGAACGCTCGTAAGTCAATATTTGAGACTTGAACGGGCTTCCTGGACTTAACAGACTCCCTCAACTCTCTTCTTGGTGCAACTTTCAAAGGAGGCCAAGGGGCTCTATTTATAGAGTGGAGTTGAGACTTCACCTCTTCTCCTATCCGATGTGGGACTAAAATACCAATACTCAAAAATAGAGTTTGATATTTTAGATCATCCCACAATCAGCATAGAAGTGTGCCAGTCCACGCCTACCCCCGAACACTCCCGTGCATGCACGAGACATCCTGGAGTCCGTGTCCGAGTCCGAGTCCGCACAACAAAAATTAACTTGCATCCTTATTGGATTTAATCCTTTTTCCTTCTAGGAAAATACTTCCACATGGCACAAACTTGTGCCCCACTACACCTCATGTGCACACCTCAACACAAGCAATGCATTATATTGAGATACTCACCATTTGGTGTAGCCGATGTGGGACTATCTTTTCTAGTCCAAAGGCAAAAACACCAACAAGTGGTTAGGCAATGGGTCATGTTGATTGCTTGTATCATGTCCTCGGAGTCAGACACGGTAAATTGATGTGGGTTTTAGGTTTGGGAATGTGTCGTTCGGACACGAAAAAGATAGCATTGGATTGTGGACTTGTATTGTGTGAAACATTAAGGAAATAAATAGAATGTGGACATCCAGGGTCGGACCAAGGTCGACACGGCTAGCACGATTCTTTGAGTTGGATACGATGATGGATACAATGATGATATGGTTGGACATAATTTAGAATTTGGACATAAGCATATGTGCTTTAGGTTTTGGATTTAGGTTTAGAATTATTAACAATAAGAAAAATAGGTGTATTTATAGTGTAGGGAAGAACACTCTAGAATGTTAATTAGCAAATGATAATTAGGATTATGAGAGAATATTCTTAGAATATTCCAAGAATATTCTAGGAATATTCTAGACTTTTAGCACTATTCTCTAAGATTATTTCAGTACATACTTAACTAAAGCACATTTAATTAGTCAATTCTAGAAGGTTCCTACCTTAACAATGACTAATTATTTACTAAACTTGCCACTCTCTCTTTGCTAATTATAAGAACAACACTCCCTCCTCACTAATTATCAAAATTGCCATTCCTACTAGTAAAATAATATTTTCCTAGAAAAATAATAATTAGAAAATTAGGTATTTGTGGAAACTAATAATAATGTAAATTTGAAACCATTACACCTTTCACGTAAGCAGTTTGACTTCCTCTTATCCTAGTTGCATGGCGGTGCTCTTTCTCTTGATCAACATCAGTCCTTGGTTGGACAATTTTTTTCTGTGTTTGTGTGTGTTGGCACATTATTGGGTCTTTGATGTATTTATTTCATAATTTTAGTGACATTAGTTGATGGTACGGGATATTTAATTCATACATTCATGTATCAACTTCTTGGGACAGTGTGTAATACAAATTTATAGTTTTCTTAAATATATGTGTGTTTACTTTATTATCCATATTAATTGTATGTTATCGGTGCTGAGTGTTCTACAGAAGGGGTCGACGAATCCAAGGAATTCAACGGAGGTTTGGGTATATTTATATAAATGTGAATGATTTGGTAAATTACAGGAATATTGTTTTGCAAACTATTTTACAAATTGCATATTGTTTTTCTAGATTAGCGACGTTTTCCAATGGTCAGCGACGCATGTAACGTCGCTAACTTGTATTAGAAAATCGCTATTCTGTAACAAAGACGTCTATAATTTATCACTGCACGTTTCTAATATGCTAACATGGCAAATTTTGCCACGTCAGATTATTGTAGCAAAACGTTGCTAGTTTGGTCGCTAATTTGGCAACGTTTAGCAACAAAGATTGCATTGCTGATATACTGACGTTGTGCTGTTAAATATCACTTTCAAAATAATAAGCGACGTGTAGTCGTTGATAGATAACGTCATTGTAGCGACAATTAGCGACATTTTTTGTTAGCAACCATAAAATATGTGACTATACGAAAATGTCGCTGATTATTTTTTGTGACATTTTTTTCTTCATATTAGTGATGTTTTCAGGCGTCGCTAATTTGACTTACTTTGCTAGTGTGGGGACCAGCAGTAGGATCTCTTGTTGGTTCTTCAATGTGAGGCAGATATGAGTCGGCATGTGTAACGCCCCAGTCCCAAAATACGTAGGACTAGGAATGCGTATACACGCCAGCTAGATATCAAATAAACTCTAGCCTAGTTTGAATACCTATAAGGTGTCTAAGTCAAGTAGTTATATCTCTATATCACTTAGATAATTCTAATCTCAATCCACTAATGATAAATCCTTTGTAAGACCAAGTGCACTAATGTTGGTCACGCATTAACACAATGGATCCCATAAACAAACAAAAATAGACAATATATAATAAAGTGGACCAAATTCTATTACAATTGTCTGAACAAGCTTATAAGATAAAGCTTGCAAAACTAAGCCATGTTAGCAAAATAAAAAGATAAAAATTAAGTATAATATTTGATGAACATAGTAAAATTATCAACCAAATATATACATGAGTCGAACACAACAATAACACCCGGATCAACAAACTTTCTCTGCAAAAATGACTACCTGGAGAGATCACCAGGTCCTCAGGGGACATAACAAGGTACATAATATGCATGCCAAGTAACAGTAGAGAGAATATATAATATGAAAGATAATTACCATATCCATCTAAGTGCACATATGCAGTTGAGGACAATCATAATACTAGACCCAGCCAAACCGACAATCACTCATTGCATCGTGTCATGATACCAATGAGTAAACACGAAATAACTCCAAGGCTCTTCTCTAGAGACCTTGGCACACGAAATAACAAAACCCCAAATAAGGAGACATGGTCACGAGTCACGACTGCAGGGTACTTCGGTAGAGTCCCCCCCAGCCCATGCTCTAAACTAACTAGTCAAGTCAAATAGAACTCATAAACAAGTAACAAGTCACGCGAGCTAGTACTACATGTTATCACAGAGTCTATAGCTGCAAAAATCCTATATCAGACTCCATATTATATCATCATCATCTATCGTATCCGTGTTCTGTGGTCCATTGTGTCAATGGATCTGAATTTAACATATCGTAATACCCAGTGTCAATACTCGATATCTATAAATAGATATCGGCACTCAAATACTAATCGGATGCTAAGTGCCAACTATTCCTATGTCATGATATATATATATATATATATATATATATATATATATATATATATATATATATATATATATATATATATATATATATATAAAGATCGAAACAATATAACAAAATAAAGAAGGGAACATGTACTGAAAACTTGGCAAGGTATACTTGCCTATATCATGCAGCTAGTCAAAAAAGATGCTTTTGTCCCTTTGATCTCCTCACTACGAACTCCTTTGTCACTTCAACAACCACAATCAACTCTTGGTATAATGGACACCACTTCTGTGGTCTAACTATCTCTCACAACCCATCCTAAAAGTCATCATAGCTATGCACCCATTATGTACCGCATTCTTCTAATAAAATATAACATCTATAATTACTAAATATTTGTTATAAATTCTGAAAAACAATGGAAAATACTTCAAATATAATTTTTATAGGTTACATATAAGAAAAACTCACGATTTAGTTACTCGTTAGATTGGTTCACACAACTTGCCAATTTTTTAACAAAATGGGTCGACTCAGTCATAACTAAGATAGATTTGTATATTTTGAAATAATTGATTTCAATTTCCCGTATACAAAAATTACTCCAAGGGTCTCTTAGATTTTTATCACCGAGAAGTTCAATAGCAAGAGAATACACAATCAAAAACATTGATTTCCTAGAAATCGGCCGATTACGGTGACAACCATAGCAAAGTTTGACATCAAAACAACACAAAACTTTTCCACAAGATTGTGTACATGTAGAGGGATCAAAGGGGGGTTATTTGGGTGCTTACCGATGGTCTTGAGACCATCGAATAGCCCCGCAATAGCTTGAACAACAACTACTTCGGACATAGTTGAATCTGGACACTCTGTCGTAAAATGGTCGCCACGGGCAAACCTTTGCGAACTAGGTGCTAAAATTTAAGGTGATGATAGAGTACATATAAATCTTTAGTTAGTTTTTTTTACGTGCCAAATGGACAATAAAAAGTAGATTAAACCCACTCGGGAAAATGGCGTACCTGTTATGAGGTTTTAGCCCACTTTGATCAATTTCATGTGACTTCGTGGCCTTGTGCTGAACAAACTTAGGGCTTTGGCTCCGAGGCTTGCTGAGATGAAATAGGGGTGTCTTATATTTCCTAAAAATCCTCTCAAAGGGTCGTGGGAGGTCAAGAAGTCCTTGGGCAGCAAATACAAATAATAGTGCGCCGACGGGGACTGTTCTGATATAGGCTGTTTGGATCTCGGTTTTGGGTATTCTTAGACTAATTTGAGGGTTTTGGGGGAGAGGTAGGAGAATGAGTGGATGTTTGGAGGATGAGATAAATATGGAAGTTATTAGGTTTTAGTAGCTTTGATGGGGAGTAATAGTGGAGGGAGATGAAAGGGTTTGAGAGTTATAACTTCCCTCTCCATTCACATTCCATCCTTTGGCTTTCTCTCACACATGGCTGCCATGGGCTGAGTTTGGGCTTAATTTGGATGGGCTAACCTAATCTAATTCACTTAGGTAGTTCCTCACACACTAGTTAGCACTAGAAGAAAAAAAGACTTTCTTGACGGTTAATCCCCATGAACAAAGGGTTATCATAACAGTTGTGGATATGTCAAGTAGGCCAGAGTCAAGAAAATTCCCCCATATTTGTTGATGATCTCTGACAGGGCTTTTCTTGACGATTTATAACTGTCATCTAAAATATTTTTTTTTACATTTTTACCCGTCAGAAATCAGTTTTAAGAAACCGTCAATGTAGTTGAAAACTTTTCTTGATTTTGGCCTAGATGATGGTAATTAACAGTTAATAAAACTATTTTTTGATGGGCAAAAACCATCAAAAAATCATTTATTCATGGTTAAAATTGTTAATAAAAAGCCCTTCGGCAGCAGGATTGAGTTAATTGTTGACTTTTTATAACCGTCAAGAGAAGCTAAAGACAAATTACCATTTATAATTTTATATTATGAATCGAACACACACATAATATCAATAATCTAGAAGATTTAATACATAAAATAACTATAAAATCTAAATTTTTTATTAAAAAACTATATACTATTCATACACCATAAACTTCCAACACATCCAGTACACATCCAACCACAAACATCCAACACATGTCCATCCACATACATATCCAATCAAAATATGTAGTTTTCATACATCTTAAACATCCAAAACTGATAATTATACAAATAAAACTAAAATAAGTAGCAAACACGGCCAGAGCACATCCTCCCATGTTTACAGTACCTTTATTTTTCATGTAGTTTCTGTGAGAACAAGAGCACAAGTTACCAATTTATGTTACGTTTGTTGACCAACAAGAATACAAGAGAATAATATCCTGGAAAAAATAAGGAGAGTATAATAACTCAACTGAACTATCATGAACAACATTTGGAAGACTAGATTACTAATAAGAGCAAAATAGTAATGGAATATTACAGTTATAATGAATTGTAGGGGATACAATTCCTAAGGAAATCTCTATACCTAGTTGCATATTGGAATATCATGTAATAAAATATTACAGTTATATCTTCTTTCAACTTTCTTTACGACTTAAGAAGCACAAATATGCCAAATTTTCTATGTTTGTGTTTCAGTTTCATGTCTTTTCCTGATCATTAAACATAGGTTTCACATGTCATGGTCTTGCCTTATATATATGATCAAAAATAAATCAAAATTATGATAATTTAATTTAGCTAATATTTTGTACCTTTACCATGATATCGGCTTGTTCACCTACATACAAATTAAAAGCAAGGTTTCGTGTACCAACTGAAACTGACTGAAACTATTAAAATTACCAACCTATAACTAGATATTCATACAAATAAGCTATACACAAAATATATATATATATATATATATATATATATATATATATATATATATATATATATATATATATATATATATATATATATATATATATATATGTATAAGCATCCTTGACTAAAAAACATTTTAAATTTATGGGGAAAACATGTGTACAAACCATACCTACACTGTTGAGATCCCTAGTTTTGGGGTTGAACTATGTTAGCATAATTGGCCTTAATTTATAAATCTTTAGTCTCAGACAAGTCTAGTATTGCACGGATATGTTTGTGATACAATATGATAGGGACATGGCACCAATTTAGGCATATACTTATTGGCCCAATGATTGTATCATTTTTGAATATGGCTAATTGATTAAGTTTAACATAATAATGTCACTAATATTCATGTAATCACTATTATGTTGCTACTTAAGCTTAGCATTGTCTAATTGTTCATTAAAATTATCATACTGTTATACTGCTTTGTTCGCGACTTGCAGACAAGCAGTAAGCATGACCAAACCAGGACATATGCAATGAAGAATTAATGATGGGCCAAAGTCGACGTTATACAGGAAGATTTCTCTAAATACGAAAGAAATTCAGATTTCTAGATCTGTTTATCTTTGGACAACTACTGTCAAGGAAAATGGCATCATCAAAGTGCTCTTAGCTTTTATATTTTGTTCTATATTTTATCTTTCTTTTATAGGACAAAAGGTGCATTGGTTCGTGTTGGCACTAGGAAGCCCATACCTCAGCCTAAACCATATTTCTTGCCTACAAAAAGAAACCTAACCTAAACCCAAAACTGTTCTGGGGAACTCTGCCCAAACTCAGCTAGATTCAAACCTTAAGCCAATTAAACCATCTGACCCAAACTATTTTGGAATTGAGGTACCCGATTTCGGTGTGAGTTCGTCCCGAACTCTGTGCGAGTTCGCCCTGAACTCGGTCCGAACTCGATCCCTTAAACTACCACCTAGTCAGAATGAAATACCTATTCGCTTGTCTGTAATGATTCAAAATTTGAACATTAAGGCATCCAAGTTCTGCCCGAACTCTGTCTTAGAAAATGCTATAAATAGGCATTGAATTCCTCATTGTTATTCACCAATTCATTCTATCTTCACTTGCCTATCTAGCTGAGCTATAAACCTTCTCCATTCCCAAGATCAACTCTCAGCCTTCTAGTGCCAACGTGGTTCCAATTTTAGAAGTTTGATCGAGTTGTAAAAAGCTTAGATTTCAAAGTGTTGTCTCTACACTTGTTGTTGCGAAGTCGGGAGTCCTTCATATAAAAGCTCATGGTTGAAGTCGTTGTGCCCTTCGGATAAAAGCACGAGGTTGTAAGAAGTCGACATACCCTTCGGATGAAAGCATGTAGTGTAACTGCTATTTCAAATAATGGATTCAATATAGGTTTGAGTACTCAAGACTGGACTAGTCCTCTCAGATGGAAACCAGTATAAACCTCAATGTTGATTTTGCTTTTCTCTACTCATTTACTTATATACTGTATGTTTCAGTTTGACTACTGCCATACAAATATTTTTAATTTGGTAAATTTTAATCTACTACACACACGCACTCTATTAACCCCCTCTAGAGGTGCTCAACGGTCCTACAATTGGTATTAAAGTAAGGACTCTATTACTTGGTTTAGCATCCTTAGAGTAGATCCTTATTATCAATTGCTACCCTCTGATTCTAATTCCAACAATTGGTATTAGAGCGGGTTCTTGTTATATAGATATTACTGCTCATACCAATTTCTCCTACAATTGGTATCAGAGCAGGTTATATTCAAATATAACACTCTATAGTGAATATATATGGCAGCCGTGAAATCAATATTCACAAGTGATAGGCAATCCCTAAATACACGTCCTCTATTTGATGGAACAAACTACACGTACTGGAAAACATGAATGAGCTTGTACCTGAAGTCTCTAGACTTTGACTTATGGTCAACTGTTATAAATGGCTATTAAAAGCCTACTATCACCTCTATTCTTACTCCTCTATTACTAACAAGCCTTACTATAGTTACACGGAAGAAGAAATGAAGTTAGCTAGCCTTGATGTAAAAGCAATATATGCTTTTTTATTATGATGTAGACATAAATGTATTCAATCTTTTTACTACTTGCACAACATCTCATAAAATTTGGAAACTTCTTGAAGCTACTCATGAGTACAGGTACGAAAGCCAAGCTAGTAACTACAGAGAGGAGGATAGTCCTCATAATAATGCAAATGTATGTATGATGGAATTAGGATTTAAGGTACAACATAATCCAATATATAAAAAAGAGCTTGTATGCCACAACTGCATAGGATCATGCCACATGATGAAAGATTTTCAACTAAATTGGAGAATCATCATGAACGATCGTTGTCACACAAGTACGCTAACACGAGCATATGGTGTGAATGTGAAGCAAGTGATTTCGAAGAAGAAGAGAGACCTCGTCTAGCTACAAAAATATATGCAATGGCATTATCTAACGAGGTAGAAAATAATCCCCTTTATGAAGAGAGTGAATTTAATTATGATGAGTTATCTGATGCTTTCAGTGATCTATTAGAAGAATACAAGAAAATATTTGATAAGTATAAGCAGTCTCAAAAAGAGATTAAAATACATCATCTGGAGAATAAAAGGCTGTCCTCTCTGTTTAATAAGATTAGAGACACTACCACTGCTAGTATCACAGATGAGCTATCCACGGTTGAGCTGAGTCTGCATGATTCTCAAGAGTGCATTAATAAGATGATCCAAGAGCATGCAAAATTCAAAGAAGCTTATGAAGCAGAGAAAAAGAAATATAGCATTGCTATACAAAGAATAAAGTCATTAACTGCTAAGTGTATTGAGGCTTGTACTATCTCTAAAAAGTTGTCACGACCCACACCCAGTGTAGGGGCACGAGAAGTGGGTACGTCTAGCCTACGCTACAGTGTCGGCGGTAGAACGCTGTTCTAGGTCATGAACATAACTAACACAATATGAAATACTCTCCAACTAGAGGCCAAGTCACATGAGGTACAACTCAATCACAATCTAGAGGTAGAATATAGCACGATGGAATAGATAAAGAAATGCTCAAAACTGAGGTGCAAACAGAAGTAACATAAATCAAAGTTAACAAACACAAGTCTCAACATCTCCATAATAAAACAACTCTAAAATCAAAGACAACAACTAACATGAAAAGAAAGAACAATCTAGACTATATATACTATGCATGGGTATCATCCTCAGCAGCTTCCTGAACCTCCCAAAGGTCCAAGTCGCGAGTGTCATCTAGGAAAGCTCCATAGTAAGGGGTATAGGGTTCCTCATCATCCTCTGTAAAATTTTCAACAGATCCAGTTAGGACGGGAGCGAGCACAGTATATTTCACGCAGATCATAACAGGTTAGAAAATATAAACATACAAGAGAGTACGATACATAAAAACTGAAAGAATGTACATGATGTCAAAGAGAGAACTGTAATGGAACTATCTACTATAAGTAGAGAACTATCAGTGACTAGTGATGTAGAGTACAAAGTCGACATATGAACGGCTGGAATTGCACATGAATATACTAAAGAGGCTCACATGGTTATACTACTTTGGAATTGTTCACATGACTATTTATACTCTCCCATACCCCAATCAATACACAAGGATCCAGACAAGTTATGTTACGCACATGATTTTCACATGAAAGCCCATAGATGGGTGTACATGAAGTATACATGAGGGCTCATAACTGAGTGCACATGAATTCCACATGAAGGCCCATGAAGGGTTATACATGAAGTATAGGTTACACATGAAGTACAAGAGAAACATGACCGTACATAAGAGCACATGAGAGTACACGAGCGTACATAAACGTACATGAAGCACACGAAAAACATGAATAACATGAGAGCGAGGAATACATGATGTACATGAAACACATGACATGAAGTATCCGATGCTCCCGAGGGGGATAACATCTCAATATAGGGATCCATATAGTACCAATCCGTGATAATATCGTGACAGCATCAAATAAGGTAAACTAGAGCAGGAATATAATCCTAAGCAAGTTATGAAATGATCAGAGAATGTACTCGCCTGGTATCTGAATGTCTGAAGTGAATATACTATCCGGAATGAGGTATCTGACTCCTATTTAGAGCAACACAAGTCAAGATATATACAGGGGATGATAAATGAAATGTACAATGCATCTGCATGTTGTCTAGGTCAAACTAGACTAAAGTCAACACTTGGTCAACTCTAGTCAACCACACTAGTCAAACTAGGTCAACTAGGTCAAGTCCTAGCCCAAACAAGTCTAACAAGTCTCACTAGGCCTAGCCATGCCTAGGCTAGCAATCGAATACAAGCACAAGCCAAACCAAGCTAAGCTAATCATACACAATATATATATATATATATATATATATATATATATATATATATATATATATATATATATATATATATATATATATATATATATATATATATATATATATATGGATAAGGGGTGAGTGAACATGTAGGTAAGTGCCAAGTGCAATATGCATCAATGTGAACTTGTGTCATAGTGATAGTGTCAATATAGTATAAGAGGGTACATGAGGTAATATAGGATTTGTGTTAACGTAGAACATTGCATCTCATTGACTTGTATATTGCGTACATTCCATACATTATTGCATTACATTCATGCTTGCATTCATTAGCCTTACACACAAACTTGCGTGTTTTCAATCATTCATTACATAGATGCTTACATATATATATATATCAACACATAAATTACATGCTATATATATATATATATATTATATATATATACACATTACCATATATCAAAATATATATAGAGAGATATAGAGGGTGATGTGGGTGTCAATGTGTGAGGGAGTATGGCAATATGAGGGGTGTTCTCAGATTTGTGGGACAGTCCCCATAGGGTCTTAGTCTTGTATATATGTGTGTATGTATAATAGGGTGTGTGTGTGTTTGATGTGTAGATAGTGGTGTATGTGAAAGGACACATGTGAAGGTGGGGGGATTAGAACCCAACTCAAAACCTATGTATATCATTAACTATATACATGCATTTTGATTTAATTTATTACATACATATATACATATATACTTATGTACATATTATTAATCTCAGGTTTAGCTCAATGGTTCTCAGGTTATTCTTAACATTCAGTTTCAGGTTTATGAAAAAGGAACATACAAACACAGTTTTCAATATTCCATTTAATCTCAGTTCACAGGTTTTAAACAACAAGGGAAAATTCTCAGTTAACTAAACCCAAACTCATTTCAGTCTCAACCCCCATCATTTATAGGGGTATCATAAAGATGCAGGACAACCAAATGCAGGTTGCAATGAGCAAGCAGTGTATGCAGGACAATGTAAGATGTCCAGTATGCAGATAATGCAGACATTCAAGTACAGTATGTAATGAATGATGTAGTGAATATAAAGAGCAGGGAATGAGTGAATGCAGATAATGTTTGCAGAACAATGTGTTAAGGCAGTGAATGATCCAGGATATCTTGGGAGGGGTGCTTGCAGCAGGTACAAAATATGATGCAGGGTACCTGACCAAGGGCAGTAGAGTATTTTTACATACAACAATATGTATGTTTGTGTGTAACAGTGGATAGGTATAGGCTCTCGGGTTTTGTACATGTGTGTGTTTGTGGAGAACCAATGTGTGAGTGTGTGTACACATGAGAATTCAGTGCAAAAGTTAAGTGCACATGAAGTCTCAGGTTAGTGTAATATGGGTAGATGTGTATGAGTGTGTGTGTAATAGGAAATCAATGAATACGAAATTAGTTTACAGGGTTTAGTATTGAGTAGAGTGTGTGCAAAGATGTCAGTAGTTCTCAGTTTTCAGTTTCAACAATTTCAGGTTAACTTACATTTAAACTCATATGCACACATTTAAACTCTCAAGAACAGTAAACATTCACAATATCAGTTATCCTAATCATTCAATCAAGTTAAAAACGAAAAGGAAACAAGTTCCAAAATCAGTAAAATTCAGAGAATAGGAACTTCGAATGTATCGGAGAAATAGAGAAAATCGAAACCAATTTAGAATGTAGATTTCAAAATCAAATTAAGGAAATAAACTTGCATCAATATGAATACATATCAGACATGTAGGCATACATCCCTGATATGTACGTATGCACAAACATTAAAATTAGCATTTATATCTTTTTTAAAAATAAGCATTTAAATCTCAAAAAATGCAAACAAGGAATATAGTATCAGAAAATCAAGGGAACCAAAAAATTCGATTCATAGAATTGACTAACCCTCAAATTAATTGTCAAAACAGTGTCGTGTACTTGAAACCATGCTTCACATGCTGTGTCGTGTCTAGAAAATAGGACACGATGTGTCCAATTTCAAGGAAATACAGTGTATCAGAAACTGTGAAAAATAGGCCTCGTGCGTGCGTATCGAGTCCTCGTGGACTCGACACAGAGCTCGGGGTATGTCAAGCTCGTGCACACTGGTTCTACAAGAAGGCAAAGGAGAATAATTGAGAATGAATACGAGGTTTCAAAGGCCGTAAAGAAATTTCTAGGAGAATTTTCAAGGCAGTATGGATTGAGATTTCTAAGGTTTAGTCATAGTCGCAGGCTTGTACCAGTACAGTTACGTAACCGGTACGATATGCACTGACCTGCATGGGCCATCAAAAAACTTGTCACGACCTGTACCTACTTTTTGAACGCGAGAGCGTGAGCAAGCCAGCTACATATCGAACGGACTCCAGCCCGACTCGAATACGTAAACGCTGTCAAGGCTATGGTATACTGCCAAATCATGACAAACAAATCTATATCTCAATCCACAGTAAGTGTACGAAACATGAATGAACAATTATGGGTCATGGTCTGCAGCCCATTAGCATATTGTCCGATTAGACTCCAAGAATGATATGAGTCTATAAAATAAGCATAATATATCATGGTATGGAACATAAAACATGAGAGGATAATAAAAAAATATCACAAGCAAATACCTGTATCCCTGCAGGTGTAAT
>JANAVB010026313.1:72500-86502 GCA_029216955.1 Iris pallida
GAATGGCAAGATATCGGTACTAAATCCGAAGAGAGTAGAAATAGTCTGAGCCCGATCCACATCTAATGGAATCGCAGTATAAAAGACAGATTTAGAATAATTGATCTTTTGTCCAGAAACAGCCTCATACCTTTGCAATACATGCTGGAGAGCGCGTAATCTAGTAATATCCCCCGAAGTGAAATAAGAACATCATCCGCATAAGCTAAATACGAGATACGCGGGTCCCCCAATCGAAGTGTGAAAAGAAGATCTCCTGTTGGATTCCTGAAGAAGCTTGAGGTTCCGAGAGAGTACCTCTGCAGCAATAATGAAGAGAGCCGGGGAAAGAGGATCCCCCTGCCGGATCCCTCTAGACGCCGAGAAAAAATCTGTAGGAGCGCCATTGAGTAGGACCGCATACCGGGTGTCCGCCAGGAGACGATAAATAAGATCGCAGAAGACCTCATTAAAACCAAATCTCCGAAGAACCCTCAGGAGGAAATACCAGTTGACTCTGTCATAGGCCTTCTGCATGTCCAGCTTAATAGCAACATTTCCTCCATGGTTGGGTTCCCTCATCGATGCCACCATATCCTGAGCAATAATGATGTTGTCCACAATCTCTCTCCCTGGACAAAAGCACTTTGCTTCGGAGAAATAATTTTGGGAAGGTGCTCCCTCAACCTGTAAGCAATAATCTTGGAAATAATTTTGTTACAAAAATTGCAGAGACTGATAGGGTAGAAATCAGAAAGGTTCCTCGGGTGCTCGACTTTGGGGATAAGAAATAAGAAGGTATCGGACACGAAAACCGGAAGGCGTGCACCCAAGAAAAATGAACCAACGGCTTCCTCCACGTCAGCAGCAATAATGTCCCAACAAACTGAGAAGAATCTTCCAGAAAAACCATTCGGTCCTGTGCCACTAGCCGGGTCCATCCCCTGAACAATCTCCAACAGCTTCTCTCTATCAGGGCAACGAACAAGATCAGAGTTATCCTCCATAGAAATAATGCTAGGGATGACATCAAGGAAGGCGTCCTCATCAGAAATAGGCTCAGCTCTAAACAGCTTCGAGAAGAATAAAGACGCCTCCGTCGCAACCTTCGCAGTAGACCCAGTTTCTGATCCATCAGCTCGAATAATTTTCTGAATACTCGCCTTCCTTTGTCTGCTCCTGGTGCACTCATGGAAAAACCGAGTATTCTTATATCCTTCCAGATCCCATCTCAATCTGGATTTTTGTTTCCAGAAAGACTCCTCGACCTGGACCTTTTGCTTCAATTTGGCAACGGCCTCCATCCAGGAAGCCCTCCCCCTCTCCGAAGGATGAAGCTCATAATCCTGCTCCGCCACCAAGGCAGCATCCTCGGCCCGACGGACCTCCTAAAAAATGTCACCGAAAGTAGCTTTGCTCCATCCAGCCAGAACATGCCCCGTAGTCCTCAATCGCATACCCAACCGCTCAAGCGCATCATAATACCAACATGAAGTCCACACCCGAGCCACAATCGGAAGAAAATCCGGATATGAAGTCCAGAAGTCAAGAAATCGAACGCCTCTGTGCGGAGGGAGGGGGGGAAGCTGGCTGGCAGGATATTAGAAGAGGTGAATGATCAGATTCTGCCCGATTAAGATGCTCGCAAGAAACCTGGACACCATCCATCCAACTACCCGTCACGAGAAGCCTATCAAGACGGGAACCCTGTCGATCAAGCCCCGTCTGCCCGTTCACCCAAGTATAAATGCTACCTCTAAAGCCAACATCGAATAATCCGGCAGCCAACTGGAAGTCTAGGAAGTCCGTAATGGCCCTCGTGTCAGGAGGTCGGCCTCCAAATTTCTCGTCCGGAGATGCAATGATATTGAAGTCCCCGCCTACCGCCCAGGGCATGGCAATGTCCCTAGCTTGGACTTCCAGAAGATGCCTCCACATAGTCCTCCTCCCCTGCCGTGTCCCTGCACCATGGACTATCGACAACCACACCGGAAGCGAAAAACAACTCAAAGAAAGTTGTACCGTGATAGCCTGATCACAGGAGTCAATACAATTGATCATAAGACCCGACTTACAGAAAATACAAATATTGCCCTTATCATTGCAAAAGCTATCATCAAAACCCAACCTCAATTGATAAGAAAGAAGCTTAGAGGATTTCACCTTGGGCTCAATAATGGCAAGAACCTGAATAGAGTTGGTCCGACACAAGGACCTGAGACGGGATAAAGTAGCTCTGTTCGCCGTCCTCCGAACATTCCAGATAAGGAATTTAACCATGGACCCTCTTGGGGTCCCGCCTAACTCGGGAAGCATGTGATCGAAGAAGTCGATCCGACTGAGGAGCCATCGACTTCCTCCGCCTACCAGCCACCTTCTTATATGGAACCATTTGCCAGTCTTCTTCACGGCCCTCGGAGATAGAGGTGGACGGTCTAACCTCGGTCAGGAAAGCCGTGTCATCACCCGGAGCTGAATCATAACCCCAGCCGGATAAAGAACCGTGACCGGCCTCCTTCCACACCACCAAGCTACGATCCTCAGTGTCAGAATCAGCCGCTATAACTCCCTGTCCCAGCTGGCTATGGATAACAATAGGAAGAACCGATAAATCAATAGGCCCAATACCCCGCTCAGGGCCCAACTGCCCATCCAAGCAAGAGCCTGGATCGCTGCGTCCCTCCAATATGGGCCGCCCGTCATCCGACCCAAGAGCCAGCTGTCCCGAGGAAGACTCCCCCACATGCCAGGAAGGCGGGGCGGACATCGCACGAGTATCAATACACCCACGCAATTCGTGCTGCGTGATCCCCGTGCTATCATCACACCCCTCAACGTGCCTCCATATCTGCCGTGTCCCCTTCCCTTTCTCACGCCTTGATTGTCGTCTCCGACGACCCCTGCTAATCCCATGGCCCCCCCACCGGATCATCCTTCTCATGCACAGCTCCTGGAGCACGGCCGTCGGGGATGGGCGGTCTATCAGCTACTCCTACGGAAGGAGGCACCACCTGGGGCCGCCCACAAGCACTCTCCACGTGACCATGGTGGCCACAGGAGACACAGTATAGTGGCCTCCGTTCATATACAACTGGCTGCGAGCGAACACCATCGGGTAGCTGGAAGAACACCTCATGTTGAAGTGGTTTGCTGACGTCCACTTCAACCAGCACTCTGGCCACCCCTGGCCTAGAGAAGGACGCCGTAGCCAGGTCAGTACTGAGCGGAGTGCCGAGACCAGATGCGATGGAGAGAACCGCATTGGTATCAAACATACAATATAGAAGCCCGGGGAAGGCTACCCAGATCGGAACCCGAGGGTCCTCTCTCAACGGCAGAAAGTCCACCGACGACCGAAATATCACCATCGAAACACGACCAACGAACCAACAGTCCTTAGACTGCAGCCGAAGAAAGTCACTCTCAACATGAGGCCGTATAAGGACGTGTCGATCATCAATAGCCTTCACGTCGATCAATCCCCTGAAACCTCGCGAGTCGAAAGCCTTACGAATAGCCTCAACTGGGAGTCTCCGTCGAGCAAACTTGCCAATAAGATCTAACCCACACGGCGCCGTGAGGGCCTCCATGTCTGACTGAGAAAACACAACCACCTTCTGTCCATCGGAGTCAATGGCAGGTCTGAAGTCCACCCGCGACCCTCCCCAACCTGCCCCTCATCTGTTTGTTCCTGCAGCCCTTAGACGGATCGCCAACTCTTTCGGGACGTATGTGGCCACGACAGAAGAGACCAACAACCTCACCAAAGCCCACTATGCTAAAATCTGTGTGGAACTCGATCTCTCAATCGAGCCTCCCAACCACATTCTCATCGAGCTATGCGACAAGACGCATACCCAGCGTATTATCAACGACAATCACATCATTTACTGCAAACACTGCCATCTGTGGGGAACCCTCGCAGAACACTGTTACCGTCTCCACCATAACTTAAAGAGAAATACGGTTCGAAAATACAAAGTGGCAAAAGCTAACAAGCACCAACAACCGTCTATGGAAGAACTGCCGCAGCCCATGCTTCTGTGTCAGAACTCCCACGTCAGATTCAGTGACGGTGAAGGATCGCCGGCTAAGGTTGCCAATTTCGGAAAAGCCCAGAATCGAAGCACCTCCCACTCCTCTCCTCTCTCTTTCCCTGTCCAACCAGTTCATGGCTCTGGACCCGGACGCCAACGAGCTCGTCCTCTCGGCTCCTGTGGTTGTCCTTGAATCCCGTCGCTCAGAGATAGTCCTATCCACGGATATTCCAGTGGTCGATGCTGCGTCGCGTCCCTTGAATCAGGTGCAGGCCCTATCGAAACCTCTACCGGTGTTATCGAGGAGGTCATCATAGCTGAAGCCCTAGCGATCCTAGACCAGAATAGGTCATCAGAGGACAACAGGTCATGGCGGCAGGTTTTTCCCTTTTATCTGGGAGAACTTGTCGAAGGAGCTGCAGAACAAGAAGATACCCTCATCATACCATCCGAAGAGGCCATCCTGGACTCAGCGGGAGAGAGCCTTCACCCGGCTTCGGACACCCTGCCTATCGTAGCTGCAGAGTCATCCTTAGCAACACCACGGTGGCGAGGGCCCCCATCAATAACAAAAATTAAAAGAAAATAAAAACTTCAGAGCCGTCGATCATGCGTACCAGATCCGCCACCAAGCGGACAAAAAATTCCCCCACCAATAGCATTAATGCTTAACATCCTATCCTGGAATGTTCGTGGCCTTGCCAACAAACAAATAAAGAGACGTCTCACCAGTCTCAAGAAACTTCACAAGATTGATATCCTGATAGTTCTGGAACCCAAGATTCCCTCCAAGAGAATTAAGTCCATTCAGCTGCAGCTTGGATTCACCTCCACAGTGGCTGGCAACCATGACATTTGGATCCTATGCTCAAAGGATGTCAAGATCGCTTGATCCAAGATTTGAGGCAAGCCCTATCATGCTGGATTGAGCACCCTTTCCTTCCAAGCGCCACTCAATCAGCAGCGTCTATGGCAGCTGTAATATGGCAGAACGCAAACAACTCTGGAACGAGCTCCTCGACTTCCACCTTAACCACATCAACCACCCCTGGCTTTGTAGGGACTTTAACGCCATCACTTGCAGAGAAGAGAAATCTGACGGGCGGCCACCTCCCCACATGGCCATGCAAGATTTCAACACATTATTTTCAACGCTAACCTCGCCCCGATCCAATTTACTGGCAACGAATTCACCTGGTGCAACATGCAAGAAGGTCATCGCCAGCAATACTCCTGCCTGGATAGGGCTCTCACGAACTACTGCTAGCAAGGCATGGGGTGCACTTCCAGACTATCTCACCTGAATGCCATTGAATGTCTACGCACACCTACAGGTTGAGATTAGGAGCAATTCTAGCCAAATTAAAAAGAACTTCCGATTTCTCGACCTTGAGCGAACACCCTCAATTTAAACACGTGGTGGAGGAAGCCTGGAACATCGCAGACTCCTCCGACCCGTTCATCAGGGTGGCCGACAAATTAAGGCTACCAGGAAAGCTTTGGCGGCCTGGAGTAAACAGGCGTACGAGAACATATTTCAGGCGGTCCGCGTCGCAGAAGACGATGTTACCCGCACTGAGGCCTTATTCACCACGGACAGGTCGCCACAAGTCAGGACGCCCTTAATCTTACTAAAGCTATTCTTAAATTTTGGTGAAAGAAAGAACCGATTTCTAGAAACAGAAAGCGAGGCTCAAATGGGACAGTGAGGGGGACAAAAACTCGCCTACTTTCACGCCTACGTCAACGGAACAAACAAAAACTATCCCTACATCAGATAAAAGATGACTCTGGCAACATCATCACCATCCAGCGGGGAATCCAAGAGGCGGCCGCCAAATTTTATACCCAGTTTTCCAAAGAGCAGGTTCACAGAGACAACAACTTTCTAGCGGAGATCCCTCACCTCATTAATGATACTGATAACTACTAGCTGGATCTCCCTCCGTCCGAGCAAGAAGTTAAAGACGCGATCAGGGCCCTGGATGCTCACAGTGCGCCTGGTCCAGACGGATTCTCGGAGGACTTTTTCAGGGAGTGTTAGGATATTATCAAGAAGGACATCCATAAAGCGGTGTAACTCTCTTCCCGAAATTTTTTTTGAAATATTTTTTTTATTTGATTTAAATGGTGATTTTATATTTTTATAAATAATTATTTATGTATATTATTACGTAAGTGATCTTAGCCTGGTTGAGTTTTGAAGTACCAGACGGCTAGAAATCATAGCACGGATAGTGCAGTGGCGTGCCTTGACTATTGTATTAGCCATGCCAAGGAAGACCCAGCCATAAGTGTGTCCTAACTAGGAAAACTAGGCCAACTTACAACTTAACCTCTAAAGATATTTTAAATTATTTATTAATTATATTATTGACTTGTAGGAGATCCGGTTGGTGTCGATTTAGCTCGGACTAGACCCGAACCGAAACTGAGCCATGTAATCTTGTATGAGACCAAAGACCATAGGCATATTTTATGTGTGTACAAATAGTTTCTAAATTATTTTGGTATTGATGTACATTTTTAATTATTTAAAGATTTATACAAAAATTGGTATTTTTATTATTAAATATTGTTTTACAACATTTGTACAATTTTTTGGACCCGGATAAAGGTGAATAGTATGGATTCACCAAACCACCATTTAATTATTTTATTATTTTATGATGATTAAATAAATATTTATTACTATTAGATATTTAATATTGAGTATATTTAAAATATTTTATTATCTATATAGAATTTGTGGTATGTATATATATGTATAGTTTTTATTTTCTTTTAATTTTTCTCATTGATGGGGGCCCTCGCCACTGCGGTGTTGGCTAAGGATGACTCTGCAGCTACGATAGGCAGGGTGTCCGAAGCTGGGTGAAGGCTCTCTCCCGCTGAGTCCAGGGTGGCCTCTTCGGATGGTATGATAAGGGTATCTCCTTGTTCTGCAGCTCCTTCGACAAGTTCTCCAGCGGATAAAAGGGAAAACCTGCCGCCATGACCTGTTGTCCTCTGATGACCTGTTCTGGTCCTAGGATCGCTAGGGCGTCAGCTATGATGACCTCCTCGATAACACCGGTAGAGGTTTCGATAGGGCCTGTACCTGATTCAAGGGACGCGATCGCAGCATCGACCACTAGAATATCCGTGGATAGGACTATCTCTGAGCGACGAGATTCAAGGACAACCACAGGAGCCGAGAGGGCGAGCTCGTTGGCGTCCGGGTCCAGAGCCATGAACTGGTTGAACAGGGAAGAGGGAGGAGAGGAGTGGAAGGTGCTTCAATTCTGGGCTTTTCCGGAATTGGCAACCTTAGCCGGCGATCCTTCACCGTCACTGAATCTGACGTGGAAGTTCTGACGCAGAAGCATGGGCTGCGACAGTTCTTCCCTAGAGGTTGTTGGTGCTTGTTAGCTTTTGCCACTTTGTCTTTCCGAACCGGATTTCTCTTTAAGTTAGGGTGGAGACGGTAACAGTATTCTGTGAGGTATCCCCACAGATGGCAGTGTTTGCAGTAAATGATGTGATTGTCGTTGATAATACGCTGGGTATGCGTCTTGTCGCATAGCTCGATGAGAATGTGGTTGGGAGGCTCGATTGAGAGATCGAGTTCCACACAGATTTTAGCATAGTGGGCTTTGGTGAGGTTGCTGGTCTCTTCTGTCGTGGCCACATACGTCCCGAAAGAGTTGGCGATCCGTCTAAGGGCTGCAGGAACAAAACAGATGAGGGCAGGTTGGGGAGGGTCACCCAGGCTGCCACCGTTGCTGAGTTAACCTTGGTGTTGAAATTTGGGGACCATCGGATGATCTTCATCAGATATGAGTCTACCCTACCGGTCCCTTTAGTGGTCGAGCTCGAAGGAGAGGTACAGTAGTAAGTGTCTGGTGTCCAGGGGAGCGACCAGTATTCTGCGATCATTCTCCAGCTAGCAATAACTTCCTTGACCCTGTCAGACTTCGGGCAACCATTTGAGAATTTGAGGACGAAGGTGTGGGGAAAGGAGGCAGAGAGGGAGGAGAGCTCCTAGGTGAAAATGGAACCATCAGGATCTGTGAATCCGCATTAAACACTATCTCGGGCAGCAAAACATCGGGAAGGAAAAGCCCCTTCGAAGCAGCACGGTCTGGCCGAAGCTTATCGGTAAAGGAAGGCGTTGGAACACCAGATGGAGAGTGGAGGGTGGGCCTAGTGGGTAGAGGGCAAGGTTGCTGCGAAGCAGTCGTGGGCGGAGAGCAGGGACGAGGGGCCTCCGGCCAACTGGCGGGGGGGTAGGGTCCTACTCGGGAAAGAGGATGCCGGTGGGGGGGGGGGTTGGGGCGGATCCCACAGGAACGATCCAAGAGGTCCACACAGATTTTAGCATAGTGGGCTTTGGTGAGGTTGCTGGTCTCTTCTGTCGTGGCCACATACGTTCGAAAGAGTTGGCGATCCGTCTAAGGGCTGCAGAACAAACAGATGAAGGACAGGTTGGGGAGGGTCACCCAGGCTGCCACCGTTGCTGAGTCAACCTTGGTGTTGAAATCTGGGGACCATCGGATGCTTCAGATAGGAGTCTACCCTACCGGTCCCTTTAGTGGTCGAGCTCGAAGGAGAGGTACAGTAGTAAGTGTCTGGGGTCCAGGGGAGCGACCCAGTATTCTACGATCATTCTCCAGCTAGCAATAACTTCCTTGACCTGTCAGCTTGGGCAACCATTTGAGAATTTGAGGACGAAGGTGTGGGAAAGGAGGCAGAGAGGAGAAGAGCTCCTGGGTCAAAATGGAACCATCGGGATCTATGAATCGTATTAAACACTATCTCGGGCAGCAAAACGTCGGAGAGGGAAAGCCCCTTCGAAGCAGCGGTCCGGCCGAAGTTATCGGTAAAGGAAGGTGTTGGAACACCAGATGGAGAGTGGAGGGTGGGCCTACTGGGGGGGTAGAGGGCAAGGTTGCTGCGAAGCGTGTGGGGCGGGGAGCAGGGACCGAGGGGCCTCCGGCCAACTGGCGAGGTGGGGGTAGGGTCCTACTCCGGGAAAAAGGATGCCGGGGGGGGGGGGGGGTGGGGTGGATCCCACAGGAACGATCCAAGAGCCAGGAGGTCGTCCGGGATAGCGCGAACTGGTGCAGCTACCACTCCCGAGCCCAGGTGCTCGAGAGGCCAGCCAGGGAGGAGAGCCCGAAGGATCGTCTCGCAATGTGGCAGGGAAAGGGGAGGCTGCGAGCCCCGTACTCCCGCCACAAACTGCCATACGGCAGGAGAAATAGGTAGGGGACATGTGCCTGAGGCAAAAGGACCTGCGCCTGATGCAAGGGGGATGCGCCTGAAGCAGAGGGACATGCGCCAGTAGCAAGGGGCATGCCGCCACACTGGAGCGATCGAGAGGAGGAGACAGTGTCCCCTGAGAGATCGGGGGGGCGCCATAGGTAGGAGGCCAAGTGCCCACGCCGGAGGGCCATACGCCCGGAGGGATGAGAGGCCGAGCGACGCCCTCGACAGGTGAGGGGATCCATGCGCTGAGGCAGTGGAACCAAGCAGCGGATCCTGTCCCTACCAACTGAGACCATGCGCCCAAACCGGACGGAAGCCATGTGCATATATGAAAGCGGATCAAAAGCCCACTTTAGAAAACCCCCTAAAAGCTCCCTCGCTCTAATTCGTAATTTAATATTAATAAATGTTAATATTATGTTTAATGTTAATATTAATGTTAATATTAACATTAAATACTAAAATTAACATTAAATTTAATATTAAAAAATTAAATTAACATTAACATTAACATTGATATATTAACATTAACATTAATATAAAAATAAAAAAATTAATATTAACATTAATATTAATATTAATATTAAATTAACATTAATATTAATATTAACATTATATATTAATATTAACATTAATAACGGATTAGAGTGAGGGAGTTTTAAGGGGTTTTCTAAGGGGTATATATATATATATATAATATATATATATATATATATATTATATATATATATATATATATATATATATAATATATTATTATATAGGCCGCTCCTTGGGGAGATCACGGGTGGGGAACCCCTTGGCGACCGGCCCCTGGTGGTCGCCGCCGTGGTGGGCTGCCCCCTGGCAGTGCGCGCCGCCGGCTTTCCGCCTACGGCATGCTTCCCCTACCGCCCCTCCTGGCGGCTTCGTCCCCCTCCCCGCAGCCTCCTTGCTGTTCTCAGTGCCGTCGCCCCCTCCCCGCGGCGTCGCCCCGTCGGCCCAGGCGTCTCCACCGCAGGCGACGTCGAGTTTCGTCCTCTGATGCAGCCGCCGGGCATTCACCGCCGGTGGCGCTCCCCCGATGGGGTCGAGTGCGCCCTTGATTGGCGCACCTCCCTGCTCTTTCGCAGTGCCTCCCTCTGTGCCCTCGGCGACGCCGCTCCCGCGCCCGGCCCTGTGCCGCGGGAGTGGTCTCCTCCTTCCTTTCCCGTCCCCGTCTCGAGGTCTCCGCAGGCCCCTCTGCTCGCCTCGGTCCCGCCGCCGTCCTTCCAACCTTCTTCGTCCATCCCCGCGGTGATGCACCCCCCTCTAACCCAGGCCACCCGCTCCTTGCGGTGGCCCAACTACGCCTCTTCCTCCCTCAGCCCCTGGCTGAGCGTCCCGGCTGCTTCCCAGCGATTCCCTTCCTCCCAGTCTCCGGCCCCCCTGGCGGCCCCGCCCTCTCCCTGGCACCGGATCCCCTCCCCTCGTGGGACCTGGTGGCCACGCGTTCGTGCTCGGCATCCTCCTCCCCGGCGTCGGGCGGGCGTCCGGCGGTTTGTCACCCCTGTCCCCCCCTCTTCGCGACGCTCCCTCCGGCAGCCGGCGATCTTTCCGCCTCCAGTCGGACGGCTCCCTCCCGCCGGTGATCGGCGCTCCACGGAGGTTGAGCCTCCGCTCCCTCCCCCCCAGTCTCTTTCCCTCCCTCCCCGCTCCCTTCTCCCCGGTGCCGTACCCGCCCTCCCTGTGACCTCGCCGCCCTCCCTCCCCCTGCCTCTCCCCCTCCCTCTCCCCTCCCTTCCTAGCCTCCGCCGTCGGAGCCCCTGGCTCCTCGTTCACCCCGCTGGAGCATCCCCTCTTGGTCTCGCCTCCGTCCGCGCCGCTCTGGGCCGGCCACCCCGCCGGAGCCAACCCGTCCTCGGGCGACGTGCCGGAGGGGGCCCGAGGCCTCCTCAACCAGTTTGCCCCCTCGGGCAATGTCCCCTCGGACAGTGCGCCCGCTGCCGGGCTTCGCGCCTGCTACTTCGGGTTTCATGCTGACAACCACTCAGGGCTGTCCGCCCACAACCTTTCCTATTTTCAAAATTCAAAATCTCGATTTTTGAATTTGGATTTTCATTTTTAATATTTTGTGTTTCCTACTTAGTTTTCTGTTTCTACTTTGTTTACCAAGGCCATTTTGTGTTTTTGCCTATGGTACCTTCTGTAATGCTCTTTTTGAGCTACCCCTTCACTTTCAAAAATTGCATTTGCAAAAAATATAGGGTCGTTATACCATACATCCCATGGAAAAGGATGTATCTACATCCCAAATCTGGACCATTGTATGTTGATCAATGGTTCGGATTGAATAATAGAGTAGAAACATCATTTAATGCTGATTTTGACTTTTGACCTCTTGGTAACTTGGTTTAGCAGGTCATTCTTCACTTTAATTTTTCAATGAACACCCTAAATTAACTCATATTTACTCTCTCTTTCGTCCATCCAATTTATTTTGTGCATCAACGTATAAATTTCATAATTTTTTTGGTTACAGGCCATGGTGGTGGCGGCGGTGCTGGTGGAAGGAGAAACGGAGATGAAGAAGGAAATAAGAATCGGTCCGGATCGCGTCGAACGTCGTCGAGCCCTCCTAGAACAACGAGGAGTACTAGCGGCGCATAGAAGAATCGGTCTGGTTCGCGTCGGACGTCGTCGAGACCTCCTCGAACAAGGAGAAGTACCAGCGGTGTCGCTCCTGCAGGCTACCGGCTTAGTAATTTTATTGTCCATGCCATTGTCAGGAATTTTATTTTTCATCTAATAATTTAATATTTTGGTAATAAAGCTACATGCCATGGTGGTGGTGGTGAATTGAGGAAACCTGCTTCTGAGGTCGGGCGGATCATTTGCTCACATATTTAAAAAAATCTGTATTGATCGGATAAAATATTTTTACTTTTCTAATGATAATATTTTCGAAGAGAATGTTTTTTTTGTATTGTGACATTTTGTCATATTAACCATCTTTCTAATATTTATAGTATTTTTAAAAAATATCATTTACCAAAGTATATTCGAATTTTTACGTTAACAAAGTATGGTACATTTTGGACGGAGAATAGACATTCTCCTTGCTTTTAACATGGAGAATGACCATTCTCCTTGCTTTTAAAATGAAGAATGGCCATTCTCCATTCTTTTAACACGGAGAATGGTCATTCTCCGAGTTTTAACACGGAGAATGGACACTCTATGTGCTTTTAACAAAGTATGGTATATTTAGGGCGGGAAATGTTCAAGTATCTCATATTTTTTCACCAAATATTTACAGTATTTTTAATATCATTTACCAAAGTATATTCATTATTTATTAAAGCATGTTCAAGAAAATTTAGATATCATTTTATCAGTCTTCTACTGTATGGCTGCACAAAATTGCTTGCGAGTGTTTGAATATAATTAACCTACTATCCAAGAGAATTTTTCTTACATTAAATACTTTGCTTCAACAATAACAAGGGAAAAATAGACAGGATTACATTATGCATTATACTGGCATCGAATTCATACTGATGGCATCAATGTACTGATTATTTACAGAAAGCAAAATACATTATAATCAAATAAAGTTTTAGTGATCCTAGGAATGCATCCGTAATAAGGCATCTGTAAATACTAGGAATGCACCCATGACTCATAAAATCTGTGAAGGACATCTGCAAATCAAAGAATACACCAAAAGATCAAAATTATCTATGAAGGCCAACTGCAAATCAAATAAACGCTTCAACCAAACAAATCATAATCAAATTAAGTATTCTTCATTCCAAGTCCAATAAACTGCATAATCCACATTACAGTAATCTGTCCAATCCACGTTAGTAATTCAACATAGAACCTGCATAATTCATAATACAATAATCCAAAAAAATATCAGACCTACTCTAAATTCAAGATCATATTATATTTTCTAAACAAATTACGAACCATGCACCGCAACGGTGCTTAGTACAAGCAAAAGTTTAGTTTTATAATATTTTAAACACAAAATTTAGTTTGACCGCCAAGACCAACAAATATTCAGAACCATATTACAATTCAAATATTACTTCCAAATTGAAATAAAGTTTTAAAACTCAAAAGATGAATCTTCAACTCCATCTCCATCTCCATCTTTTCTTCTTTTTCTTTTTTTTCTTCTCTTCCTCAAAATATCCTTCACCTACACCTTAAGGGACGGAATAAAAAAATTATAGTAGTATGGACTCACTATATATGTAGAAATGACATCCAGAAACATAAATAGAAGTATCAAAGTGAGGTCTAGCATTAGAGTGTCAATGTGCACAGTGTGTATTTTTACATAAGAGTTTGGGCTAGCCCCATTTACCTTCTTTATGAGGGAAGGAAATCTTATTCTTCGTCAGCAAATTCAACCTCTATCTGTTTAATCTTATCCAGAATCAATTTCTGGTTGTCGGATATAGTCTTCATCTCTATAAAAGCATTCTCAAAGTTTGCAGCAACAAAATTGTATAGATCATCAACCCTGTCCTTAGTGTTTGGGATTCCATAAGTTGATGGTGTTCCAGATGTTGATGGTTTGCTTGCAGCTGCTGCTCGTTTTCTAAACATTTGAGTGAAGGTTAGTTTTCTCATGGGCCTTTGTTTTTAATATAAACATCCCCTGCTAAGGTTGGGACAGAATGTTTACTAGCCATTGAGCATACAAATCCTCCAAAAGGGAGAGCTATCCTTGCAGTTGGTTTTTCCACGAGATGAATAATTTT